>CAEFZX010014480.1:328-11976 GCA_903066825.1 Alfaro cultratus | reverse complement strand
GTTAATGAGGAGAGGTGTGTGGTTCGGTCGAGACCTTCTGAAGTCAACAATGATTTCTTTTGTCTTGTCGACGTTCAGGAGCAGGTTTTTTATTCTGCACTAGTCCACAAGATGCAAGCAAAAATTCACATTTTTGTTTTTATGGTGCCATGTATATTATTCTGAGAGACCTTTTGTTGGTAGAGTCATATATATAGGAAAAAATAAGAGGAAACTATTTAGTCTATCAACGTGGTAATTTTCTTGGTCTCTAAAGCAATAAGATAAATCATATTCATAGAATCACATTATCAACAATTTGTGAATAGAACAAAACACTTAGCAAGTAAATGTTATCATTTAGTTTGGTTAAGAATAATTATTGCACTGTCAATAAATGACTTCTAATAGATGTTCTTAGTTGCCAGAGGAACACAGTAACGCCTTCATGAGTTCAGAGGTTTAAACTGACAAAAAACGAGGATGGATGCTCTCTGCTAAAATATTTCTTGACGTTTCCGTGTCCTTTTAGAAAACAGTTGAGACAGAGTTGTTTTTGGTATCACCACTATTTACCTGTTGTTATACCTGCCATTGAAAGTTTTCTTAAAAATTGTCTGTTAGTCTGCAGCTCATGTGACCAATCCAGCCAAGGAGATGAAAAGTTAAAACTTGAGTTAAAATGTTGTTTTAACTTGAGTTCAAGTTAGAATGCTAAGTTCTAACATTTTAACTCAACAACCTCTACCTAACTAGAGGTTGTACACAACCTCAAGTTGGGTAACCCCATGATCACTAGATCTTCTTAAAAGATAGAGTCTCTGAGAACAGTTCTTAAAGATATAGTCAGTGTTTTCAGCAAAGTTGAGCTGACTGTCCAGGAATGACACAAGGAATTTAAAATTTGCCACAGTTTCAACAGGTCGGCAATCAAGTGAAACTAGAATCACGTTCAGGTCTTGTTTATCTCATTTAATTAGCTCTACTTTCTTAAGAAAATGAAAAGGTATGTTCTTTTGGGAGGGAATTTATATTTACGGTTCCAGTAATGCCAAAATTAATAGTAAATAATAAAGACGTTGTGGTATTCTGATTTAGTAATGTAATTAGATTAGTTGTGTTACCATCCCCCTCTGTGATGTATTTTCACCTTTATGAAGGAGTTCCACTCTCAGCATTTATTTGAACTTCTCTCTTTTATTTTCTTCAGTGCAGCTCACAGTTTTTTTAACAAATTCTGTAGCTTTCTGTGTACTTTTAAATCTGCTCTTTTCAGGTCTCTACTGCCACTACTGGTGTGGGGGTGGTAACACGACTAATATAATTACCTTACTAAATCAGAATACCACAAATTCTTTATTTATTATTACTTTGTCATTTTTGTAAGGAGGTAGAGCTGATTGAATGACCTAAACAAAACCTCAAAGTGGTTCCAGTTTGTCTTGATGGCCAAGTTGTTGAAACTGTGACAAATCTTAAAAACTTTTGGTCATTCCTGGACAGTCATCTCAACTTTGCTGAAAACATTTGCTATATTTTTAAGAACTGTTCTCTAGACTCTCTTTCAAGAAGACCCAGTGATCTTGGGGTTACCTAACTAGAGGTTGTGTACAAGACAATGCTGAGTGTTCTAACTTTTCTCCTCCTCGGCTGGTTTGGTCACTTGAGCTGCAGACTAACAAACAAACTTTTAAGAATACTTTGAATGACAATTAAAATATCAGGTAACTAATGGTGAGACCAAAAACAACTTTGTCTCAACTGTTTGCTGAAAGAACATGGACGACGGCAAGGAATATTTTAGCAGAGAGCCTCCATCCTCTTTATTCATCAGTTTGACCCTCTGAGCTGCTGAAGGTGTTACTGTTTCCCTCTGGTATCTAAGAACATCTATTAGAAGTCATTCATTGACAATGCAATAATCGTTTTTATCTAAACTAAATGATAACATTTACCTATAGCGTGCTAAGTGTTTTACTCTATGCACAAATTGTTGATATTGTGATTCTATGAATGTGTTTTATTTTATCACTTTAGAGTTGAAGGAAAATTACCACGTTGATAGACTAAATAGCATGATCTTATTTTTTCCTGCATATAAGACTCTACCAACAAAAAAAATATATAAGCAAAAATGAGAATTTTTACTTGTATTTGTTTAACAACACTGGTTGTAACAACCAGATTTGTTATTCTTCTGTGAACCTAATTTAATGGTTTGTTATTGACTTTTTCTCAATTAAGTTTCTTATGTATACATTGTAGACGTATTTATTATAGTACATTATGTTGCTTTTCATGTCTCCTTATTTCTTTTATTCCTCTTATAATTGATGGAGATATATAGATATTATTTATAAAGGTCTTCTTTATGTCATTTAATTAACTTTACATCCTTAAGAAAATGAAAAAAATATGATGTTTTATAACATAAATTATTTTTTACGGAGCCAGTAATGCCGGAATTAATAGTAAATAATAAAGACTTTGTGCTACTCTCATTTAGTGATGTAATTATACTAGTTGTGTTACCAAATAAGGTATAAGACTTTCCCCACCTTTTTCTGTTTGCTGCAGCAAGGTGTAAAAAACCCCCAAAACAAAACCAAAAAACAAACTGCGGTCATTTCTCCGTTGATTTGATGTCCTATAGAAATTCATTGCTGGCCCAAACTGATAAGACTCAGATCAGCTGATTATTTTGGTATACCCCCCCACACACACCCAAAAGTAATAATGTTACTTTTCTCTTTTTGATTTTATTGCTATGTTATATTCTTATTGTTTATAAAATTAAACAATCACTGTTGAACAAGATGTGTAGTATATCTATATATCTATATATATATATAGATATATATATATCTATATATATATATAGAGAGAGATATAGATATATAGATATCTATATATCTATATCTCTATATATATATCTATATATATATATATATATAGATATATATATATATAGATATATAGATATCTATATATCTATATCTCTCTCTCTCTATATATAGATATAGATATATATATATAGAGATATATATATATGAGATGTGTGTATGTGTGTAATGTACGGTGGCCGTAATGCAATCAAAATATGTCAACTAATACATATTTAAACTTTAAACACATATTTAAAAATGAATAAACTTTATTCATTTTTAAAATAATCAAAACGAAAAATAATATTCACATCACATCAATATCAATAATATACTGCTGTTTTACATTGTCGGTACAAAACTGCAGCTCAGAACTCTGAGCAGCTTCACTGCTTTTCTCTTAACTGTCTGTTCTTCAGAGAAACCGCCCCATAATCGTTTCCACAGTAACCCTACCAGCAATAAGGTAGATACTGTACATTTAAAGTTACTTAATTTCTTTAGAACCATAAATGCGTAAAGAGTAAAATGTCTCGCTATTCTGGATGTCGAATTTATGACACCGAGGAGTACTGTCCCAATTCTCAATTTTTTTGCACGCTAGTAACCTACGCACTCGAACTCTTGTGTGCACTTTGAGTCCATACTTCTCGGAGGGGCGTAGGGTGCAGTGTGAGCATTCTGACTGAGCCTTTGAGTGGAGTGGCCAGAGAAGGATGCTTGCAGCCGGATGCTCTTTTTCTCATCTTGGCAAATTTCAAAGTTTCGGTTCATCCAATCTGAGACACTGATATAAAAGACAATACAAAAATAATAAACAAACAAAATTCACTGTAGGTAAATGAAACAGATTAAAAGAAACAAAAAATAAAACAAAACAATAACAATAACAACGAAAAACGTTAGCGCGGACATTAATACTTTTCTTTTGAAAATTTTCTTACCGGAAGTCACACGTTCACCGTTGCTACCTAAAGTCTTCACGGAACCCAATGCTAAAATTATTCATTGTTTAGTATTAATATATGTTACTTTTGACAAATCTGTTGTATTTTTCAATTAAGAGAGTGAAAACTGTTCTACATGACAAAGATTTGGCTGAAAAATTATGAAATACGTGCTGGGATTTGACCTAAAGTTGGTTTCGGTGTTATGAAGGTTGTTGTTGACCGGACGAAAGACGTTCTAAGGTGGGAATGGTTATCAGTTGGAAACTTCTACATTTGAATATAAGATGACACTACACACTAGCCAAGTGAAACACTAGCTAGTATGGACTCATAAATTTTAGCTATTTACCTTTTAATTCTGTGCTCCATGGGTGGTACTATCATTTGTTGGTCAGTATTTTAAACATAGTAAGCTATAGTGGATTTTTTCTTAAAAATAGGGTTATTTTAATATTTGTCAACCAAATACATGGCATTAAGACCTACCTGCCTTGCAGTTATAATATGTTTATCTAGTCCCACTTGTCTCTTCTTTCTTACAGATGCCTTCATTTGGGTTTCTGGATAAATTGGAAAAATTTTTTCAGACTGGAAAGTTTGGAGAAAATTCATCTAAAAGTTTAAAAAAAGGAATCAAAGCTGCCTGCAAACGATTCATCTACAAAGGTACTCCAATAAGTATTTGGAATGGTGACAAAAGTGAAACTATTCATCTTGAAAAGTGAATAAAGTCAATGAATGATGCATTGCATCTTTACCCAATTTATTCCAATATTAAGATACCTCAAATTAGATTGACTGGATTGGTTAAAACTCTTTGAGAAGTTATTTCTTTTTAGTTTAAATTCAAATTTATTGTACAATACTTAGCGGAAACATATTACCAGAATGCGGACTATGCCATTTGACAGTGCAAATTTATAAATTTGTGACAAAGATTAAGGCTAAGCTGTTAAATGTTTTAATTTGATTTTGATTCAGTCTGTTGTGGGTTTCTTTGTGGCAAATTCATCTTTTGCATTTTCTTGTTAATCTTTTATGAAAGCTAAGGTGACTCACATAAAACACTGTTGTCACCAGCATTCTGCTAAAGATTCAACACAGACTTGATTTGAGGAAAGTTTTTAAGTTGCTCACCAGTTTTCATAATGTACTGTTTAGGTTTGATCTCCCACAACACTTTGGAGGGTTAGGGTTACATCTACTTTAACATACAATAAATGGAAATTTTAAATGATACACCTCTGTCCACAAGTCAAAAAGAATTAAATCATTCAAACTAGCTGGGTCTAAATTTGTAAAATATTTTCTCCTCCAGATGGCCTTTTGATGCGACCTTATCGAGGCCGCCTTCTTCGTGTCGTCAGAAGTGAAAAAGAGATTCGGGAGATTCTGACACGTTACCATGACGACAACAATCATGCCGGCCGAGAACGGGTAGTGAGAGAAATTATGGTGAGTGGAAATTATGTGTCATTTATCTAAAACTGTAGTAAGTGTTAAAAACAGATCTTATCTTTCTTGTTTTTCCAGCTGATGTACTACTGGGTTGGAGTAACGGAGACTGTGAAGAACTGGGTCAAAGCTTGCCCGGTTTGTCACAGCCGCCCTCCTCTTCCTCCTTTCCAACCAGCTGTTCTGTTCTGCCTGGTTTATGGCTGTGATGCCTCCAGCTATGCTTTCCCTGAACTCACCTTTCACAGGTCAGACCTTTAACAATACAACAAAACACTATCCTCAGGAATACATTCCCTGATTCAACAAAATGCTAAATGTTCTCCATCAAAATCAAACTTAAATTCAATTACCGTAATTTAATTTATAAAGAGGGATATTAAATGCATTGAAGTGTCTTCAAAAAGTTGCCGTGGATGTGGATCCTGTGGGAAGAAATCGTCTCCAGTTGCAGCCAGTCTTGTAAAGAATCTGAAGAGGTCTCTGACTGAAAACTGGAGCTGTATGACAACAATATTCCACAGCAACATGTTCCTGAAGACACCATCATTTGTTTTCAAGTGCGGCTAATCCACCTCATTTACTCTTTCTGCTCCTTTAAATGTCTGTCTGTCCATGTGCTTTGAAAACTGGGTGGAGAGATGCATTTAAATCACTCATCACTCGTCATTGGTATTATGTTGGCAAAAAAATCTAAGAGAACCATAAACTCTGTACACAAAGCTGTGTTGTTGTTTTTTAATTCAGTAAAGTTGTGATATGGTGCTCTCCTTTATGCCCTGCAGGTTTCCTAAGGATGAGGAGCAGCGCAAGAAGTGGCTGCAGGTGGCTCAAAGGGACGAAGCCTCGCTACGCACCAACTCCTACATCTGCTCCAGACACTTTGAAATGTCCTGCTTTACACTCACTGAGGAGGGTCAGCTGGTCCTGTCTCCGGATGCTGCCCCAACCTTACTGCCTGTAACAGCCCATGGAAATGAGGTGACACTGTGGTGCTGGAGAATTTTAATCAGTCAGGGCAGGTGACGCAGTAAAATAGACGCTAACAATGATGAGAGAAAATCAGTTTCACTTTTCTATATAGTTGTTTTATTGGTAATAACATTTTTATGGTCAAAATCGCTGAATTTATGTGCTGCTTGTTGAAATACATGAGATCTATAGTGATGAGCCCTACAGCTACAAGAGTTGTTCTTCTACTCATTAAGACATTTGAAAACAATTGGAAAATACAGAAAAAAAGGCCTGTGATCTGTCAGATTGTCATACTCGTAGCACAAACCGACGGCTATATGTCAGAGAAGTATATACTGTGATTACAATGTGCTTTTATTTAATCAGCAACATAACATTAGAAGTTATATCGTCATACACTTTGTTATTAACAGCTGTATGACATCCCGTCTCAAAGGCTAACTAGTCAGACCATCATCAATGAACAGGGAGGTTTTATATGGGGTGTGTTTTGTAGTTGACTGTAGCTGCAGCCAGTCCTTGCTTTAAACAACAATGCATGTATATCGATCTAGTTATCTTTGAAAATAATATATTGACTTATTTTTATCATATCTTGTTGACAGTTCCTCTAAATGTCACAGAACTCTTAATGCGTGTGCACGGATACGTACTCATTGCATGTATGCTATTCTGACAGCCTATGATGATCTGACAGAACACCAGAATAAAACCATTCAAGGACTCGCCTCCTTGTTAATCATCTTTATGAAAGCTGGCAGATTTTTCAAAATGAAAGGAAAATGAGAGACAAACAAGAATATTTTTAAGACAAAGTGACAGTGATATTTGTTGAGAAGGACAGGTGGATGAACTTCATATGAGAATCGAGGCAAGATAATACAAGATTTTCAATATTATTCAGAAAAGAGACATCAGCCAAGGAAAACACTGAAACAAAAAAATCAGGGGCCTCATGCATAAAGCGTGCGTGCACACAAAAAATGTGCCTGGTGTTTTTCATGGTTTTAATATGTTATTGTTTAAACATAAACGATGAAACTGAATCTCATTTGTCCTCAGACAATAAGCTAACACTCACACAAAATAAACAAAATAAAAATAAAAGCATGTGAAAACCTCACTCCAATGTAAATAGTACTTTTCCTCAGTTTTTGTCTCATAAAGATGCAACCCATTGGTTTGAACGCTGAAGCGCATGAAATGCATCTATGGGGTCATTTCATTCTCACGAAAATTGGATTGGCAGATTAACTCAAACCTGCTGATTAAAAATAATCATCAGGTTTGATTATTTTTAAGGTGATCAAGGTGTGTAGACAATCACACGTATTATAAGTAGCTGCATAAAGGTGAGCATAAAGGTGCATAAATTGTGGAGCTTTTTGGCTCTGCTGGAGGACATCGTCAATGGAAGGATTCAGAGGGAGCCATTGATCAGAGATCAGATTGATCTGCTGGGAAATGTCGATGATGATTTATGAGCATTTAGATTAATCCAGACTGATCATCCTGGAGCTCCAAGCAGAACTTAAAGAGCCGTGCGGTACCGGTACAGGTCCAGCTGCAGTCATCCTTCAGTCGAGTTGCCCACTTTGTGAATGCGCCTTATGGACATAAAGCATTCTAGTATTTAGAATAAACGTCCACATTCCCACTCAATGACTCTCTGACTCGCTGTTTGTCTTTAAATCCTGGCTGAACGTGCTACTATTCAAACAGGCATTTGCATGATCTCTTTATTTTAAATTTTTTAAATTTGGATTTATTTTTTCTTTAAAATGTATTTTTATTTTTGTGAGGTGACATTATGTGTCCTCAAAGCACCTTTTAAATAAAATATATAATTCTTCTTATTATAAATGCTTATTTCCTCCAAACAAGGACGTTTCCATGGTTATTGCTTTACATGGTGGCAGACTTCTGGGTATTTATACTAATTTACATTAATATGTATTTATGGAGGCGACAGGCGGACCAGCAGCTGGGCTCTATTTCCCGCAAATTATGATTTATAAAGGAAATGTGTGCGGCCACGTACGTTCGCACGGCTTTTGCTTCCGATTTTTTTTGTGCACTGCACTTTTCTAAATTTTTCCGTACGCCAAGTTTTAGTGTGAAAACTGCGGACTCTTTTATGCATGTGGCCCCAGATTTGTTAGCTTAATCTACATATATCTATATATATTTTGCAACGTTGTTGAATTGTATGGAATAGATTAAAGCTTTAATCAGTTAATGTCAACACTGAAATAACAGTTAATGTCAACACTGAAATAAAGGGTTCCATATTGGATCTTGGATCTGAACATCCAGTTCTGGGGGAGTCGTGCCTCATTGAACCTGACTGTCTCCACACACCACTGAGATTAATGATGCATTTGGCACTGGTGGGTCATTTAAGGATAATATTAGTGATTGCTCCTTTTTGTGGTATCAGATTATAGCACAGTTTCTCCATGTCTTGTTGACTTTGTACATAAAAAAAACGGAATATTAACAATGGTAATAAAAGCAAGACCTGGATTGGACTTGGGATAGGAATGCTTGGTAAATCCGTATTAGGTAATTCTCCTTGATGTTCAGGTGTCTGTGGAATCAGATGAAAATTTCAGTTATTCCAACATATGGAAAGATGAACTCAAAGGAGCCGCTGATACTGCTGCAGTCATCGACCACAGCGCTCATCCTGTCAGTCTGTCTGAAGCAGCTCTGCAGCTTCAGGAACATCAGTACTGCCTGCCAGGCCCAGCACCGGACTGCAGGGCTGCCAGAATTATGAATGAACACCGGAGGAGGACAGCTGTTGAGCCAGGCTTCATTACTTACAACCATATTGCCAGGTATAACCATTGAATAACTACAGAGGACCAATGCAATGTTTAATTTAATTTAATTTTATCCTGTTGGTTTATAACCATACTGCAGGTACTTAAGTACCAGGGTACTACCTATGCAGGGCAAAAGAAGCAGGTCGGCTTTAAAAAGAATGGCCAAGCGTTTTAGTCTGATAGGTAAGTGGAGACAACGCCAGGCTGGAATATCTCTGATTCATACATTATTATTATTATTATTATTATTTCATTTTAGAAGAAGTAAAACAGCGATTCAATTTTCTGTTTCAGACGGACTGTTGATGTATACCAGAGTCTCTCCACCCCTCAGAGTGCCACGCAGCAGAGAAGAGGTCAATTAAATACCAATGGATCAATCAGTATTATGTAGGATTTATAACAGGAGGCGTTTCGTTAATATTACATACTCAAGGTGTGCAGACTGGAAGTTGCTGTGGTATTATCTCGAATAGGCACAGAACCACGAAGCACCAGACTGCTAAAATGTGTAATATATTTTAAACAAGAAATGTTGCAAATCCAGATACTAATTATACAGAATTAATTATATTGTTATTGTGCACGAAAGAAAGCACAACGAAATTTAAAAAATAGCAACTCTTGAAGGCAAGTTAAATGATCGTATAAAAATAATAATAAATAATACGTCCAGCATTTACAAAGAAGTGTAACATGAACTAAGCTGTTACACTTTGTTCATGTTTGTTCATGTCTTCCAGGTCAATTCCATCCTACAGCAGTTCCATGACAACCAGGGCCACTATGGGCAGGGAATCTGCCAGAGACAGATCTCTAAGCACTACTACTGGGGTAGCCTGAGTCGAGACCTGGCCAGCTGGATCTCCAGCTGCCAGACGTGTGTCAACAGATCTAAAAGGAAGATGATTCGCTGCAGTGTCTCCAAGTGCACCAACCGCTGTGGCCCAGTGGAGAGAAAACTCGGACTTATTTTCCACAGGTATGACTTCAGAGCACAACTAAAATCTGTTATTTCATTTATTTTCTTGGAAAAATCTTAACCATGTTGTGCTTTTCTAATTACCTTCAAAGTAATTGTTTTTCTGTATTTTTATTGGTGTTTTTGAGCAGTTTTTTTATTTACAATTTAACAGAATATTGATAAACTTGAACAGCAACAGATTAAAAAAAGCTGACTAATAAAAGTAAAAAGTACTCTACAAAAGTTGGTTGGGAGGGAAATACATACAAATCTCATCAGTACCAGGCAAAATGTTGCCCATATCTGTAATCATCAACAAGACACAATCACATCTGTCTTCCATAGACACTGTTAGGGACAGAGCCCATCTCAATGTGCTAAGTGTTTATCCACCATCATTGGTGGCCACCATACCTAGCCTTAGCATTTATAGCAGGTGAATGCTATAGATGGTTTGTTTGTAAACCATCTATAAAGTAACACAGAGAAAGAGGAAGGGTATGAGCAGTACATACACTAGGATAACTGAAAGTGCTGAGATCTTCCTCTTATTGGTTGTTTTTGGTGGATGGCAGTAGGGAGGAGGCAAAGGAGCTATTTTCTTTTTTACAGATTATTTGTCTCATGGTGTATTATCAGGACATAGTGATAGTTTTACAGCTTTAACAAATATGTAAACCCCCTCCCCCAAAAAACCCAAGTTTTTTATAAAAGCTACATACTGCTGCTTCAAAAAATTCAATTTCATCACCACTAAGGAGTTTGCTCAGCTGATTATTATTCTTCAATTTGGCTGACTAATAGTAATCCATTTTCATAAGACATAAGATTTTTTTTATTTGTCTTTATGTTTCTAGAACATAACAAAATTAGAGTGGTATCCTCAGTGATGAATAGATAAATAAATTAAGTCTTAACCTGTCCTTAGTCAGCAAATGGGTGTGAGTTATCTGCAGGGTGACAGAGGGGATGGAAGGTGAACAGCTTTTGGGAAAAACTGTTCCTTGGCCATGTGGTTGTGCTCTTTTATGTAACCTGTGCCATTTCCCAGTGGTACAACAGTTTGTGACCTGGGTGAGTGGGATCAGCAGCAATACAACTGGTCTTCCTTTGCAGTCTGCCAGTGTATATTAGGTCCAGGTTTTTACTCCAGGGGGAGGAAGAGCAACCTTAGATTTCATCATAATGAGACGATTCGGTGTTATGGGCTCCTATGCTCGAGGATCATTGATTCCATCCACTGTTAATGGGCGGCTGTTGACAATAGCCATGGCCTCATATAGCAATGTCCTGAGGGAGGCATCATCAAGTCGGCCTGAACACTGTTCAAAGGTAGCATTCAACACGTTTCTGATGGTTCTGAACTGTCTTTCCCAGATACCACCTGCATGACTGGCAGAGGGGGAATTGAAAACAAATTCACACTGTTTATCAGTCAAGAAAACTTCTAGTAACTTAATGTCACATTGTTTCAGTGCTTGTTTGAACTCGTTCTTGGCACCAACAAAATTAGAGCCTTGATCAAAGTGCCATTGTCGTACAGCTCCTCTAATGCTAATAAAGCATCTCAGTGCATTTATGAATGAGTCAGTTGACAAATCTTCGAGCA
>CAEFZX010014479.1:0-136090 GCA_903066825.1 Alfaro cultratus | reverse complement strand
ATGATTTTAATAATAAACCACCTATGGAACCAAGAAATGACCTAAATATAACCTGTCTGTTAATATGAAGTAGGCTAAAAGATCTAAAAAAAATTAAAAGAACATTCCAGGATCAAGTCTGAGACTAGATTTGACTGAACAGCTAAATCAATATTTAGTACTTCTTACAAAGTCTGATCAACTATAAAACAAAGAATAAAGGTAAAAAAAGCAGTGGCTAAATCTATTTTAGTCATTGTTGGGGTTAATTTGGCAAAAGAAAAAAATGTCTTAATATGGGATCTCCCATCCGTCCCCATCTTTATAAATCTACTAAAATTTATCAAAATATTTATGAGCAATCTTATTTTTTTGTAGAAAAATGGTCTTTACCTGAGGTGCCAACAAATATGCTCACCTCTCTTTGTGTGTGTAAATGTTCAACGTTTATTCTTCTATTGTACATTTCATCCAGCATTATCTTGTCAGGTGCTTCGTTATTAGCAATATTAAATAGTCAGAATGTCCTAAAGCATTACTTGGGATCCAATTTTATTTGAGCTTTTCTGTGGTAAAGTTTCATGTCTTGTCAGAGGTTCTGTCTTACCTCAGGCATGCTCCGACATCGACCCAGAGACGAGCTCAAGAGGACTTTCATCACGGCGGCAGAAGAATGCCAGTTCCTGGAACGAGAAGAAATCTCTGCTGTATCTCCTAAAGTCGGACCGACTCCATCACCTTCGGCCTCATCCTTTTTTTCTTCCTCTTGTGGCTCTATTTTCTCCTCCAGTTCCACCTTCTCGTCCTCTGGACTCATCTCCCCTGTTCCTACCTCTTCTGTTGGTGTCTCCTCCATTTCCTTTGCCCCCTCCTCAGTTTCTTCATCATTTAACTCATTATCGAGTGTGAGCATGCTAGTATTAGCAGGAATGCTCCGCAGCCAGTCGCTAACAACTTCATTGGGAGATGCGTTGGGCAAACACTCAGGTGTCACTTCCACCACATCTTCCCGATCCTTTCGACTTCTGCTCCTCTGAGACCTCCCACTCTTCTCGCTGTGGGCTTTGTCACTGGTTTTACTGGCTTTTGATTGGCAGTCCTGCTGGCGAGCAGCAGCCAAAGTTTCCTTCAGTAGGTCGGCAGCAGACAGAGAGTGAGACAGGGTGCTTCCGCTATCTGGTTTGACTTTACTGGCCGGTCTGGGGCTGTGTAAGGAACAAGGACTTGTTGATTTGAGAGGGGTTTCTTTTTGCCTGGAACTGGAAACTTTGGTACTTCCACACTCACTTTCTTTGTGGGATTTGTGATCTCCAGATTTGACTGACCCCAAAGCCATATTCCTCTCCTCTGAAGTTCTTCTTGTCTCTGACTGCACCGAAGCTGTTGACTCAGGCCTAGGACCACATGGACTTTGGGAGTGGACACTTGTCTTGTCTTCTTCTCCTTTGGTCTTACTTCCTGGTCTACTGGTTTTCTGGTTTTCAGCATCAGTACTTGCAGGAACATTAGAAGTCATTTCAGAAGGGGATTTCCCACAAACTTTTGTGCCTGACATTACAGAGGAGCTCCTGCTCTTTGGGGTGTCCATTTTGCAAGCCTTTGTTGTTGCAGCAGATTTCACGCTTTCTGCTTTGTCTGTGCTTGTGGGGTTAGGAGTGCTGCTTTCCCCCTTAGACTGAGCTGCTGACTTGACACTACAGTTACAGCAGGATTTATGAGACCTGCTGCTTTGGACTGTCGTTGCACTGGCTGGTCTTTCATTCCATTGTTCCCCATCCTCTTCATCACCCTTTTCACATTCTCTGGGTGTTTCAATAATTGGGATATCAACCACTGAAGGATTGTGGAGAGAAGGGCTTTTCCTCTCACCATTGTAAAAAGAGACACTAGATTTGCCACAGTCTGATTCAGCTGTTTCGTGATCCTCTGGCAGCCCTAAAGATATCGAACCTGATGAGTTTCGACTCAAAGGTTGATCCGTGCATCCTGATTCTTTCCTTTGTCTTTTTGAGGAGCAAGACTGAGCTCCCTCACTATTTCTGTCTTCTTCTTTATTTTCCTTTTCAACAGGTGAGGCTGTTTCACAGCGACACCTGGATCTGCTTACTTTGCTAGAGGTTTTGGAGTGAACAGACAGCGAACTGGTCCCTCTTTGCTCACCAGCGCCAGACTTCGGTGACAACCTTTGCACAGGGGATTGAGAACCTCTGGAGGAGGGGGAATGTGAGCGGGATGAAGGTTTTCTTTTTGGTGAGAGCGTTTGGCCATCAAGGTCTATAGTATATGTGCCTTTTATTGGAGCATCATCCTCGTTGTCACCGGTTTGTGATGTTTCAATACAAGCAACATCAGAATCAAGTTCTCCTTCTTTTGCCTCATCAGCTCCTTCTGGTGTTTTGATGATGACAGCATTTGTAGCTGAGGGATTTTTACTAGAAACGTCAGATTTGACTGAAGATTTTGATTTTACAGACATGGCGCTCTCCAAAGCCTCACGATGTTCAATGTCAGTCTCCTCCTTGTTTGTCTCAGTCAAAGTAAGATTGGGGTCATTCTGAGACTCTCTTGGTTGGTTTGACCTCTTTGACTGAGAGGACTTAGCAGAGGTGTGTGATCTTTGTGAATTAGCACTCGGGGATCTGTTTTCAATTGCATTGTTTGATTTAGCAGAAGAATCTGATTTACAAGACCTAGCACTGGTTGACCTGTTGTTATTTTCTAAATTATCTTCTATTACGCTTTCTGGCCTGGGCTGCATTTCTTCTGCATTATTTTCCACTTCTAAGGCTGGAGACGGTGCTTTGCCATTATCATTACACTTGCAGGATTTTGTGGAATGAACAGATAGTCTTCCAGACATTTGACTGGTTGCGATTTCTTCTGCGTCCTCCCCAGTTTCTGACCTGGAGGAAGTGGATTTTTCCAAAGCTTTAGTGGACCTATGGGATTTGTTAGACTTGGCAGACAGTTTTGATGTTGCTGATAGTGCACTTGCCGATCTTTCCTCCTCTCCTGATTCTTCCCTCTCTTTTGTTGCACCATTCAGTTCATCTTTCTCCTTGTTTTCTGGAGTTAAAGCTTTTGCACACTGCTTACAAGATGAGCTGGATCTTGCTGAAGCCTTGGATTTATCTGATTTATTCGACAGGACACTTTCAGCCTTTCCAGACTTGTTAGATGCATTTGACTTCATAGAGAGGCAACTCTGAGCTCTTTTGTCTGTGTCGCCTTCTTCTGCAACTGTTTTGCTGGACGGGGACACCTCTTTAGCAACTGACAAGCAGCCAGATTTATGGGACTTGACTGAGGCACTGGATTTATTTGACATGGAACTGGTTGTTCGTTCTGCCGTATTCTCTCCCTCTTTTTCTAACCTTGACTTTGTAAGTAGAGCTTCAGTTGTGCACTTGGACTTAGCAGATAAACCAGTCTGAGCTGACATTGCGCTGTTTGCACGTTTGCAGCCTCCACAGTTTGAGCAAACATTGGACATCCATGATTTCTGAGAAGCTGCTGAAAGTCCTGTGTTATGGGATAAGCCACTAAGACCCCTGTTAATTTCTTCATTGTCAATTGCAGCTGCCGCTTCTTCTTCTGATGCTTGGTTCTTGGGTTCCTGGGACATCGAACTGGGGACTCGATCCGTCTCATCTGGTTCAGCTGTTGAGTGAGGTTTAGTCGCTCCACAGTGACAGGATGAAGCTGAAGACAAAGCCCTGCTTCCTGCATTTTCTTCCTGCTCCTGCTGTTTGAGTGTCTGGGCTGAACAGGCAGAGATGTTGCTTGACAGACCTTCACCCAAGTGATTTGCTGGGGTAGGAGTGGGGGACAGTTCATTTCTGTGGGAGCACTGGGAAGCGCTGGGTGGCAGATCATCCTCCTCATCATCCTGGTCTTCTTTCAGTGACTGTAAAATATGCGAAGAGCTGCTGACTGCAGACAGTGGTCGGATTTCGTCTTCCCCCATCATCACCTCGCCCTCCACTGACTTTCCGCTGGGTGGTCGAATGTTGGTATCTATGGCAACCACCTCTGTCCGACTGCAGCATCGGCTAACTTTGCAGACCTCAACTTGAGTGTCCCCGTCTTGGGCCACTTCTATTCTTTCCTCCACCTGCTCTGTAAGACACATCTCTTTCTTGACCAACTGGCTCTGTTCTGAGCTTGAGCCACCTGGAGACCCGGAGACCCGCGCCCGACACCGAATCACTCTTCTGGAATTGCATGAAGAGGAAGAGCTTGACGAGTGTGTGTGTCTCATCATAGCGTGACTTGATGAATGAATGGGTGGGGCAGGAGGATGTTTGTGCGTGGGGTTTTCCCACAAATCAAACTGCCGTTCATGTCTCTGATAACAACATTGGCATTGGTTCTCCACCAACGCATGCTGCAGAGGCCTGGAATAATCCACACCCTCATAGGATGTTGAGTCAGGGTCAGAGCAGCTTCCTGATGTGCCTTGCTGCAGGTAATGTGGTTGATCTTGGCTCAGGGGGCAAAAATCATTGGTGAGAGAGGGCGATTTTTTAATTTGTGTGGACCACTGAACGGTCTCCTCATTTTGGAGGCGAAAACGTACCCTCATCTCTACTGACAGGCTGCCGTCTTTATTAACAAAAACACGCTTTTCAATGTCATCATTCGTTATAGCTGGTCTTGCTTGGGAGAAGACACCATATGACTTTTCAGAAGACAAAGAGAATCGACCAGACCGATTTGAAGAATCAGATCGAGGGTGGATGATGCTCTTCTTAGTCTCCAGACCAAAGTTAACTGAAAAGAAAAGGAAAAATGTAAATGGAGGCAAGATACTTCCAAATTAATCCTTGGAATATGTTGAATATACATCAACAAATATTAGGTATATACTTTACCTATGGACTACAGATTATATAACCTGTACAACACAACTGAAAAACAAACTAAAACCTTAAAGGGATGGGAAAATATCTAACTACTAGAGTTTTTCTGAAATTGTCTTTCATTAGTCGGGTTTAAATCTAAGTCTTCAATTTTTTTCCAAAACAGCTTACCATTTTTCTTGCTTTCATTTCCTTCATCATATTCACTGGCTCTGGACTGAGCTCCATGAGGTGGGGACCTTATGCCTTGTGTTGCAGGAGATCTGGCACCGTTACCAGGAATCCTTGGACCGAGACCTGGAGATTTGCTCCCCAGTCCAGGCAGCTTTTCCTCTGAAGTCTTCCTAATGAAGTTTATGAGCATAGGGCTGAAGGCTTCCCGGCCAACACACACCAGAACACCAGGACAAGTCAACAAGCTTTGCACGCTGTCAATCTAGGAGCAAATATACAGAGAGAGCTTTATCTCATAAGTTTTATCTCATTTGTAAGTAAATACTGAGTTAAAATTCACTCTCACCCTGCGTCCTTCTGCACTGTACAGCTTCCGAACATGAAACTGCATAACCTCGGACACTTCGTCTAGGAAAGCTCTTAGACTCCTAGTAGACCTCCTGCTCAGCACAATGCTCCGCCTCATCCCCGGCTCGCTGTTCTTCACCAGCAGAATCCGCCTCTGCCTGTGAGGCAAATTCAAATGGCCGGGTGGAGTCCCAGAGGACGCTTCGGGGCGTTGAGGCCTCCGGCTGTGATGGTACCAGATGCCTTGGCGTTTGCTGGCCAGGTCCATGTCAATGGGCTTAGCCTGGCGCCGGTCAGAGCAGAGGTAGCAGCCACCATCTTGGAGCTGCTCCAGGTGTTTGATGGTGTGTGTACCTCGGGGAGTGGTCACAGTCCGCACTCCAAACGGGAGGGGGACCTATACATAGGTAAATATAAGAAACAGATCACGAATAAATGAATAATGCTAACGCTTCTGCTTAGGGAAAGACTTAAAAATGCATCTGAAGAGTCAGCTTCAAAAGACATCCCTGGATCAGACCCATCCCACTAACCTTTTGGGAAAGGTCATCCAGCAGGGCATCAAAGCACTTGAAGCTGCGCTTGTGGATGGCCATCCGGACGCCCCCAAACTGGCTGTCGCCACTTTTGTAAAACGTTATCCGCTTGGCTGGGGTGGCTGTGGTCACATGGGCGTGACGTGAACTGGATGTAGGGGGCGCAGGCAGAGGCGAGGCATGTTTAGACGGGGGGTGGGGATCCCACAACCCTGTCTGGACCGACTGCATGGTCTGATGTCAGATATACCTGCAGAACATAATCAAAACACGCAGCACTGACCAAAAGACACTGGCAAGTCAACCATAATGACACAACGGCTGTCTTCCCTTCTCATACTTTCTAATTATTCTCACAAGGTCACAAGACTTAATCAGGATATAAACCTGAGGAGTCAGAACATCCACTAATAGGGGAACTTGACACAGCCTGGTGTCACATGTGTGGATTTGCTCACAGCAAAGCTATTTACACTCACCGATAGGCTTTTTTTGGCCATCACCAATTTCCGGTTTACTCCGAAGTCTGACATGCCCAAATAATTTTAAATAAAACAAAAATTGAAGGAATGGTGAGATTATCTCCCCTTTATGGATCAAAGCTAACCTTTACCTGATTTTATTAAGCTAAAAGTAGCACGTCAAAGTGGATACGGGTAGTTGCTGCGGTAACCGATTGAAACTGAGGTACATTTTGAGTGTTTATGCATTTAATGCAGAAAATTGAGAAATAATCAGATTTCTCTGCATGATTGACTGGAGCATCTTGCAAGAATTTCCTTATTTATCTATTTTGGGCCTTTTATTATCCGACCAAATATTCTGTCTGGACAATGTTTAGCTGTCAAACTGGTACTAATGTAAATGTGCTTTTATCCTGCAATCAATGGGATGTAAATGTTAAGAAAAACACTGTCTTTTGCACTGATTTTTATACTTTTTATGGTGAAATATTCTCTTACTTTTGGCAAATTTAGTCTTACAATTTAAATTAACTCTTTAATGAAATTAAAGGGATAATAATATTTAAACTTAATTGTAAAACCGACTAATCTGGTTAGTTTTATTGTGATGGGATTGTAACTATCTTGAGCAATTGAGAAATTTCATACCTTAAACCATTTCTGTTCGCTGTGTGGCTTGGCGCTACATTGCAATTTCAGTTTAATATCACTTTTTACATTCAGTACAAACTTTACAGAGTAGCATTCAACAATTAGCCTGAATAATGTTTAATAAGCAGTGTTTAAAGGTGAATGTAATCAGCAGGCTAAGCAGGATTTTAAGCCCAATAAGGCCGAGGTTCAGAGCCAAATCACTGCTCTGAGCTCCAGACAAGCCCAACGTGACAACATGCTTCTTAATCCTCCAGCTAATTTAACAACCATAAAGTCTGCT
This sequence comes from Alfaro cultratus, assembly GCA_903066825.1. Classification (NCBI taxonomy): domain Eukaryota; kingdom Metazoa; phylum Chordata; class Actinopteri; order Cyprinodontiformes; family Poeciliidae; genus Alfaro; species Alfaro cultratus. The sequence continues at coordinate 128,793 of CAEFZX010014479.1, read as the reverse complement.
GCTTCCTTTCCCTTGGAGGAGACAGCACTACTGAACATTTAACTGTGTTTGAATAATGAAATTACAGCTAATAGTTATTAGATTTTAACTTAAAACCCAAAACTTTTTTCTGTTACTTATTTTTGCCGCCATCATAAAAAGATGACGAAAACAGTAGCTGCTATAAAATGTTATTTGTCTTGAAATTCTACATTTTTGAGTGTAAATATGAAAATAAATCACCACAGTAAAAAAAAAAAGTATCATAATTGACCTGAACTGAGGTTCAGGATTAAAAGTGTCCCAACAGGTGGAAGGAGTTTGAGAACAGGAACAGGCTATTCAGGTTTAGCCAATTAGCTCATGCTGGGTTCTCATTGGTTTACCATCTAAAGATTCAAGAGAGTGACCTGTACGTTTATAGGAAGGAAAAATATGAACATTATCAGTATTTAATATGTTTATGAAACTTTTCCCCCAAAGTAACTGACAAATCTTTGAACCGTCTTTGTGAAAAAAACTTACCATTAAGTCACAGCCTGTGACTTAATGGTAATCCATTTTGCACTATTCAGAAAAAGATTTTATGCACTGGTTAACTGACATTTATGCTATTAAAATAATACATCAGTAAAACAGCTGATTAATGTTAGTAATAATAACAATTAAACATTTAAGATTGAACTTTTTTAGTTATTCTTACTTCAAACGTTTAGGTTAGCTTAACTTAAAATCATCCTGTAACCAGTTACATACTCACACAGTCAGGAAACATGGTCCAAAGTAGTGTGGAAAAGCTGAACTGAAATTTGTGGATGGCTTTGCAGAGACTGACTGGGCAAGTCAAGACCAGTGCTGGTATCACTGAAGTGATTTTAAAAAAAAAAGTTTTTAAAAGACAGGTCAAGTTGTGTCGTTTTCCCTGCAGCTCAAATCGAAAACCAAGACGGAGTCTGTAGGAAGGCTGGAGGTAAAATGGCAGCCGGTAATTGGACAGAAGGATGTGGGAGGGGGATGAATGGATGGACAGGGAGGGAAGCTGAGGAGAAGAGAGGAGGAGCAATGCTAAGGATAGAAAGAAAATCCTGCCTAATAATCTCTATGTGTGTTAGAGTGGAGATGTATGTACAAGAAAGAAGTTGTTTGCACAAAGAGGCAACAAGCTGCAATTGTGAGGAGTCATGTGAATGCACATAAAATAAAACCTCTTACTATTCAAGGAAATAAAAACATACATTTGATTTGCATTAGGAAAATTGCAGTTATTTGAAGCAGAAAAGTGCTTAATGAGGATAATCACTACAGCAAGTGAGAGGTATAAAATTGACTCCATTGACTTCACAATACTATTTTGAAGTTTCTAGTTTTGGAAGTTTTGTACCTGGCAAATAAATAAGCAGTGCTTAGCCTGGTGGGGGCACAAATAAAGCCTGGTGGCCCGCCAGGCTTATAATACACTGGACGAAACCCTGAAAGTAGAAAGGAATGAAATGGCACTAAATAGATACGACATGAGGGCACAAAATGGAGAAGGGACAAATAACCTCCAAAGTCAGGTAAAAATCCAAACACAATGTAGCATGCAACTTCTGATGTTCCCCAAGGTTATTTGGTTGTAACTGTGAAAATAATTATCTTTTTATTTAATTATAAATGCCATAAGAGCTCCAGCTCTGTAACCAACACAATAACTCAAGGACTTTAAAGAGCAAAGCTGGGAAAAAACAACTGTTTTTTAATTCTTTTCCTAGTGAAAACCAAGGGTAGATGTTATTTATTTTCACCGGTTTCATTAGTCCTTATTTTTTATTTTTTTTACTAATCAGTGTCTGCTTCACAGGTCTAATGAGAGACACAGGCAGAGCAGGTGGGCCTCAGAGACCTCAAGGTAGACAGGAAGTCAGGGTTGAGTAGCGCCTGAAATGACAGGACGGAGGCAGAGCGTCTCTAAGAAAGTGTTGATGCTTTTCAAAGTATTCCAGGTGGATAAATCAGGGAATCTAATACTGCTACAGTGGTTTGCACACAGGTATTTATACAAGATGCAAAACGTCTTAAATGGTCACTTTAGGAGGTTTTAAGGTGCTAATCAGTTGAGTCAGTAGGACAAGAGTAAAGCAGAGGAGAGATTATATGATGTGTGGCCTAGTTCTGCAGGTTCACTCCCTCAGTTCACTTATCCAATAAGCACTTCGACCCCACAACTGGATTTCAAGGGGAAAATATATTGAAAACAATAATAATTAGATAGATTCTCTCCAAACACTCTTTCTATTGGACAAGAAGCTTCTTTCAAAGTATCAAGTGATAAGAAAAAAATGAATAAATCTCACCAGATTAGATTTATGACAGTCGAGAAGATTGGAGACGAAAATCCCAGATCATATCACAATAAAATAAAAATCTAAACTATTTGATTTTCAGCCATGAATCGAGGTGCGATGCGCTCCTGCAGCAGGAGAAGCGGCTCCGCCCTCAGCGTCCACAGGAGAGGCGCATGTTCAAATCAGACAACTAACAGGAAGCAGAGCGAGCCTGACTTTCAAAATAAAGTGTGAGACTTTAAGAGGAGAGGGAAATTGTCAAGAAAGCAACAGCACAACTTTACCAAGAGGTGGGTAAAGAACCCACAAATTGTACTCAACATGTTTTTCAAATCATGTACAACAATAAAAGTGAAAAAATCTGAAAAACGAGAACAAAACAGGTGCCAATCAACATAAAGGTTATTCCTTACACAAGTCCATATTTATGCTTAAAAAATCGTTCTCATATTTGATTAATGTCAAAATCAAAGCAGGATTTTAATATGCAGACACATACTAGACATTATTGGAGAAAACAGAAAAAGTGGGATGATTTCAGAGCTAGAAGACTTCTGAATGTTACAACAGGACCAAATCGGGCGAAAGTAAAGCTTTTATTTTGAAAGCATTAATTAGAAATAGTTTGCGTTACAGCAGCTTGACAGACAACTGATTGTTTGCGAGCAGGAGGATAGAGAGGAGAATAAAGGCTTGAAGCGGAGGGGGTCCCTGCTAAATAGGATTAGAGACGTCTGGGCCATCTGGATAAATAAAGTTATCACTTTATTTTACTTAATATTATCTCCTCTTTCAGTTCAACACGTTTCCCCCTTTATTCCGATCAGAATCAATTTAAAAAGCCACAATTAAAATCCGTAAACAACACGCGCTGTTTACCCAGGATGGGTTATAGGTTGACGAGTGACGATTTGGCTACGTCACCGCGTCCTCCAAAGCGATGGCGTAACTTCCGCGTTGGTCTCCAATGGCAACCGAGTGACCTCAAACCTCTCAGGATGGATTCCCTTACAGAGGCGGAGATGGCAAAGATAGCGAGGCTTCCGGTAGGAAACCAACCGGGCTTTTCATTTTACTACCTGCTTCAAATGCTGCGTTCAGGTGCGCGGAAATATTAGCAGTAAATAATAAATACAGTAAGCAGATACGAACGTGAAGGCCACTTGGATGTTTTGAAGGAACATTTTTGAATGATTTGGGAGATAATTTAGAAATGTAGCTTTAATGTGATGCACTGCTGTACAGAGTGTAGAAAAACAACTCAAAAAAGTCATATTTTATCACAATAAAACCACAGCATTTAAAGTATTTTTATATGATTTGTGTGATTAACACAAATTAGTTAATGATGGTAAAGTGGAAGGATGATATCTTGTTTTTTTTTAACTAATTTATGTAGGTTTTGATAGCTTATGTGTGTCATCTGTTTCCAGAGGAATGATGCCATCCAAAGACTCAGCCATCACTTCCATTGGTTCGAGTTTACCAACGAAAAGCTCGCTTTCCATCAAGAGTTTGTATATGATGTCGCCATGTTCACCGCAGGGCAAGGCTTCTCCTGGACCGACGTGATCCACTCAGCTATGCTTGCCAAGTTCATCTTCCCACAGTCGCATGGTAAAAACAAACCTGTTTCCTTTATTGGGGAAATCCACATTACGCTCTCTCTGCCGCACAAATCGTAACGTTGTTGTTGATAGGCAAACAGAGATGCTCTCGTCCACCTGTGCATTCAAATTAGAGTGAGTCAGAATGATTCGCTTACACAAGCAACCATTTAGTAGCATGATTTTACAAAAAGCCTTTCAGGCTGGTTTAGCTGCAGAGCTGTTTATATATTCCAATAAATCATTTCCAAGAGTTGAGTTTTGGTTCATTAAACCTCCTCTATCTTTCTATTGCCTTTTGTTCTTCTTCTATCCATCCAGAATTTGACCTAAACAACTTCTGGGCCCTGCTCCTAGATGTGTTGTGTGAGCATTTCCCATACTTGACTCCCTTACACCAGCATGTCTTCACCCAGTACCTGATCGACACCTGCGTCTGCAGAAGGAGGCTGTTCCAGGAGGCGATAGGTGTAACGCCTGAGGAGGTGCTTGTTTGGAAACAGCTGGAGGTGCAGCTGCCACCCACCCCCTGCCCTTTAGCACAGGTAGGAAAAGTAGCACGTTGAACGCTAAATATGGGGAGTGAATCTTTACACTTGTTGCTACACGTCCACTTTTACTGCGGAGCTCGAATATTCCCATTTTTGACACTTTGATAAAATCTTTAGGGCTTCGCCCAGTGTATGATAAGCCTGGCGGGCCACCAGGCTTTACTTGTGCCCCCACCAGGTTAAGCTTAGCTTATTTATTTGTCTTTTTAAAATGTTTGCATTTTTTAAGACTTTATAGTTGGTGTTCAAGTGTTAATCTTCCAATCTTTCAATAACACAATTATCAAGTGATATTTTCAAATTTCCTGTCAACTTTCAAATTTTTTTTAACTCAAACACAGCGAGCCGCTGGATGAATGACTGCCCTACCACCCAGACACCGGGCTTAACAAGTTTTCTGGAGGAAACTTTGAATCTTGATATAATTTCTATGCTGATTGTATAGTTAGTATAATCACCAATGTAGGTTTGATCGTTTTCATAAAACTTGTAAACTCTTTTACTTTTTGCATTTTCTCATAAACATCAGAACATTTTATTCTGATTTAATGAAGTCAAAGTAAATGTGGAAATCTAATGAAACTGTGGCATGCATTTACAACTAACTCCACAAATTACCATGAACACTCCCTGCTGATAGTGGCACATGATGATGGCAGCATCATGCTGTGGGGACAGGAAGAAACGACAAAGAGGGTGAAATGGGTGAAGCAGAATAATGTACACAACACTTTTCAGGTTCTGGTATTGTTGCTTTTATCACTTTAAATTCGTTAAGTTTGTGGTTATAATGTGAAGAAATATAAAGCTTTTCATACACATTGTAATCATTCTGCAGGGCACCGATCTCGAGATGTGGGAGGCGCAGTCTGAGCTGCGAGCAAAACTCGATTCCTCCCTGAAGCAGTTGGAGGAAAGACTCAAATGTGTCCGGGCCGAGCCACGGGTCACTCTGGAGGACTTTAACGTCCCATCAGACGGGGAACTGAATAAAGAGGTATTATTTTACTTAAGATAATTTAAACCCAGTGAAAATTGTGTTTTATAAGTGCCGCTTTATTTCTGCTCCTCTGTGTAGAGCGCTGTGGGGTTGGTTCGATCTGCAGTCAAAGCCACAGGAGCCCAAGTGCTGGCAAGTCTGAGTCAAGAGGTGTCTCTCCGCAAGGAGATCTTTCAGATCAAAATGCAGCAGGAGGGTTTGGTCGCTGCTGGACGCCCGAAAATACCAACTCCTGTCATGAAATCAACAATGAAAAAGGGAGAAAAACCAAAAACAAAAGCAGGAAAGAAGAAATAACTGAAAATGCGAAAGCTGATTTAATTAAAAGAGAAACTAATACAAAGCAAGCTGTTATTGTTTACGGTTCTAATTTTGGTGGTCTGTCTCTGAAATGTTGTAGTTTTGTGTCTTTTTAGCTCTTAAGATCTCTGTATTTTTATTTTATGCGTATGCCTTTCTCGAAGAAGTAGCACTGCTGAATGTGAAACTTCAGCTATGTATACATGAATAATATTTAGTTAACTGGTTAGAGGTGTTTTATCACTATTTTATCACTAAACTACAACTATAAACTGCATTTATATGCATATATTTTCTAAAAATTTATATTGTAATCAGAAATTCCAACAATACATTTTACTATTTTAAAATTTATCATTATCACTATACAATGTATTTCATGACCATGAAGAACAGCTCAATGGATCCCCATCCCTAGTGGTGGCAGCATCATGCTGTGGGCTGGTTTGCCACCAAAAAGATTATGTCATTTTCATAATTGCTTATTATGGACTATTTTTGGATTAGGCTAAATATATTAGTCAGGTTTCATTACAATATTGCATCACGTAGACAAAAAAAGAAGTTTTAATTTTTATTTTCTAGGAGTGCCACGTCTGATCCAGGAGGATCCTAGCGCCCCCTGGCGTCAGCCTGGAGCAGGCACAGCAGAAATTGACGTAAATTGGATGAAACGTAACTTCACCCTCAAGTGGACTCAACACTTACACCGTGTGGTTAAAATAGGTACTGCAGTTTTTACGCACATTATTAATATTTTCTATTTACCTAATACAAATGTTATATTAGAAGAACAATTTCTAAAGAAGAGGTTGAAATATGAATTGTGAATACAGGACTTTATTTAGATAAAACAGCTGGCTCTGTTGCTAGCATGTTTTGTTTCTCGTGCGTGTTTAACACCCAGCTATCAGCGCCAAGATTTCTCTGTGGCGACTTTGGATAGAAATGACAATAAATGTCAACTAGTGGAAGAAAATGTGGCAAGACGTCGAAGAACGAGAAGAGAAAAAGAAATGCGGACACAAAAAGGTGAGTCTGAACCATTTTTATCGCTTGAATTGTTCCAAAAACCTTTTCATTTATATTTTTTTCTGACTTTGAATCGGTCTTGTCCACACGGAAGGGCTGCTAAACGATTCATTGAATATTTTCGCCACAAAATTAACTTTATTTTTCACCAATTATTTACAGACCAATACAACATAGAGGTTTTTAACCAATTTTCATTCCCGAAATCTGGAAAAACCCTTAAGAAACCCACTAATTAGTAAATAGACTTCACCTGTGTACAAATTGATTCTCAGTATAAATGCAGCTATTCTTTGAGGTTTGTTTTTCATAATGAAAGGGGAAACGACACTCAGAAATAAAATGATTGAGAAGTTAAATTCTGCAAGCTTTTTCCCGTCCAATATAGATCAAAATTAGCTTTTGGAAACCACTGTAACTATTGGATATATACAGCGTTCATAGGAATAAATTAGCTGTCTGTCGAGTCACATTCTAGAAGAGTGACAAGTGTAATTAAGTTGAGACATGTCGGCGTAAAATGATCAAAATGAACGGAACAAATTCCTGTGTGTAATTTAGATGGAACCCAGTGTCACTTCTAACCTCGCCCCGTTTAATTATGTTGGAGTGATTTATTCTCTGATGCAGGCAAGGAGATTAATCTGTGCCTTGCATCACAAACTTGAATGGTGGACGGACGGCTGTGTTGCTGTTGATGAATCAGTTTATTTCTGTAATGAATTCATCAGGGAAATAATGAGAAACGTGTGTTGGCCCAAGTCTGAGATGCCATCCACATAAGACGCTTTTTTTAGACTGATTTCATGCTTTTAAAAATGTTTCTAATCAAATTTAGTAACACAATATATTTATTAGGATGTATCGATTCAGGTAAAATAATTGTCTTTTTTGCAAAAATTATTTTAATCTGAAATTTTAACAAGAGGCTGGATCTGAGAACTATCAATTCATCAACTGCTAATTATTGGCAAACAATTTTTGCATATTTATTGCACCATTACATCTAGCAAAGCACAGAAAGCTATGTTCAGATTAGAACAAGTCTTAATTACCCTCATTACTTTTATCTGATGTACTTACTATAATGACGGTTATTTAAAATTTAAGTTAAAACAATTAGATTTAGTTTCATGATGTTTCTTCTGTTTATATTTTTTTGTGTGTGCTCTGTCCGAGGCCACTAGATGGCAGTAGATATCCAAAAGTTAAAAAGACAATGTCTTTTAGAGCCAGCTGGCTCTGCAGAAGCAGAAAAACAAACCCAAACAAAACAAAATGTCATTGTTGATTAAATTATTTCCATTGTCATTTTATCACGTTTTTTTCTTTTTTGTAAAAGTGAATAATAAGTTGAGATTGAAAAAAGTACCATAAAAAATACCTTGCTTACATATGTAAGCAATTAAGTTTGTGTTGAGGTTGTATATTTTTGTCCAGAGCTGTTTATCCTTTGTGCAAATTTATGACAAACTGCACACAATATCCTTAAAAATAGAGTGCTTTGTGGAAACGAATTGTTGGGAATTCGACCATCGTTCCTTCAGCCCAGTCCACCTCCACATTCCCGTATGTCTGGACACTAACCAATTTTTCTTGTGGATTCATCTTCCAGCCCTGCAGAATGGGCCACAATAGATGATTCATGTCTTATTGTTCATTTGCCTAAAAAGCCTCTGTTGTTTTCTTCTATCTGCCATTTGGAGCTCTGCCAAGATATCTGAATATGTCCCCATATTCCTGGCTTGTTTTTCCCCCCCTCATTGTTGTTCGATGTACAAAGCTGGAAGCGATGGTCTTGGAAAAGCTTTTATCGCTTCAGCAGCTCTGGTCGTGCACATGGAAAAGAAGATATTTTTCGTTCAATGTGGAAAAAATGAGTGGAGATAGTTATTGTCAGCAGAAAAAAGCAGAATGAAACAACATGAATGTTTCTGTTGTATCAAAGTCCAATATTTAGGATTATTTTCTGGACACTTTGCTGTTAGCCAAAACCTGATTTTTACTTAAATGTGCTGCTACAGCAACTGGAGTGTTTAGAAAAAAATACTCCTTCCAGACGTGATCTATATTGGATAAAGTGCAAAAACAGAGAAATTACATCACCTTTATGAAAATAAATCTTTAAAAATAGAAAAGAAAACATAGCTGCAATAGTTTAGAGGTGTATTTGTATTCATCTTGACCCTTAAAACATCTTCAGTTCTCTCAAATGATCAATTATCTTTACTGTTTAATCATCAGAAAATATTGGAATAATGACTAAGGTCAAATTATGTTCCTGTTGTTATTAATCAGAGGTAGTTTAAACAAATGGGTATAAGCCTTTGATTGGTTGATTACAGTATGAAGGTCAACCGAATTACAAGACACTTTTATAATCCAATGTTTAAATCAGCATTTATTGTTATTTAAGTCATTTATCACCAGAAAAAAGTGCATTAATTCATAATGAAACAAAATGTGAAGTAACAAATTCCTATCAATCATTATTTTTTTTAGGATACAGCATAAAAAAAAACGTAATTCTGGGTTTTGTTATTGTTAAGTTGCTCAAATATCTTCATCCCAAACAGATCTTATATTTCCACAGCTTTAAATCTTATTCAGTCGCCCGTAAAGTCAGCAGATACGTGGAAGACACGGTTCTTCTATTGGTAACAAAGACTCCACCTTAACTGGATAACAAAATGCTCCCATTGCTCATAGATCAGCTCCTAATTCTCCATCATGACGCCGTCCTCTAATGGGATCGTACGCAGGCTCATTTATTGCCATTAGGGAATTGAGGTTACACACAGCGGGTGAGGGGTTAATTACAAACAACCGAAGGGGTCAGAGGTGCTCGAGTGTGTATTAAGCTCGTGCGATCGTGACGGGGCCGGACCTTTGGTAATAGGGGGCGGATTTAAACGAGGATCCTTGGGAGAAGATTTATCCGCAGCCTGTGACACGGCGACAAATAGTGCTGATAGGTGAAGGCCCCTTCGGAGTGGAGTCCGGTCTGGATGACGAATGGCCTGTGTGTGAGTGTGTAAAATAGGATGCCAGGCCGTATTCACTTATCACTGAGTCAGGTCCTTCTCCGACATCCAGTTAGGGGCCAAATCACCTCTTCCACGTGATTCTCTTACCTCCTATCTATCCGTTTTCTCTTTAACGCCCTCCCCCCTCCCCGTCCTCTTCTTCTTCTTCACCTCTGCTCTTTTAAGTGTTCTCAGCAGCATCTACGTGGGCCTCTCAGGCTTCCATATTACACCACCAGATAAGAGGAGAGGGGCCCGGCTGACAGGAACCCCAAATTAATTTACAAGCGATGATGCCGTTCCAGGGCTGATAGAACAGTCTTTGTACAGCATGAAGGAAGGGACTGGGAGTGACGCCTCGGAGCCTCCGCTAGGGAGGGAGAGCAACCATGCTATCTTTGTAATTATAGGGAGAGACCTTGATACCCCCACCCTCTCTCTCCTTCTGTCTCTCTTGGTTTCTTTTTTTTTCTTCAATAAACGCTGCAGAAGCAACCCAAGAGACAAATCCCAGCTTCGCCTGCCTGCAAGAGCAAATTAAGAAATCAGCCTGGTTCTTTCTTGAGCTTTATTTTGTTTTGTTGTCGAAACCGGGCACTTCCTCAATTATTCTCACTTCTGTTACAGATGTGAAAAATGCTTTCAAATTAATGCCTCTCCTTACTGCAGCAGCATAACCTCACTGACCTCTAATTGTAGAGATTTTTTAACTTCTTTTACAATTTTAAACATTGTTTTTGGTTATAAGATCAATTCTGTTCTAACGATTGATTCCGAAATGAAAAGAGATATAATGTTAAGTTCACAAGACAATATTTTAATAATTTATGGAAAAGTAAGAATGAATTTTTGCAAAAGTTTCACAAATCACAAGATGGCTTGTAACAACTCTGTAATTTCTCTCTCTAGTAATATTAGCCAACATTATTAGCTCAGTATTATTGGCTAATATTATTGGGAAAACAGACTAATTCATGTATAAAAGTATAAATAAATATTGTAAAAACAATATTTAAAAGTTTTTCCCCCTAAACTCAATTTGTAGACAAAACATGTTTTTATTTACTTAGAGCTTCACTAACTATAAATGCAAAAAGTCTTTAATTTAGCATGAACTATTTATTTAATTGTGCTTAGTATATTAAAAGAGTTGCCTTCTTTGTTACTTTGAACTCATTGTGCACAGATTTTTCACCGTAGAAACTAAAGCATTATTAGTGGATTAAAGTAATCGGTCCACTTGAAGTTGGATTAGTTCTTCTTCTATGGTAGCCATGACACCCTGAGTTTCTGGCTCACATGCTGGAAGGTCTTCTGGCAGAAACTGCGAGCAGAGAGGTTTGGATCCACGCTGGCACTCATGGTTTGGGTTCACACCGTTTATATTTGCATCGCAAAAACGAACTGCACTCAAAATAATACAAAGCTAACTTTTCAGCAAGAAGTAGGAGCTTGTTTTAAGTCAATAATTTGCAGATTATTTCACATATGACATGGGAAAATGTCTAGTTATAAGTGCTAAACTTTCTTCATAAATACTTTTCCATGTGTAGAAATATTTTTCCTTTATCTCCTGTGTTTTTAGGAGGAAGAAATGAATAAAAGGAGACCAAACAGGGAAGAGACAAGCAATAGCCACTGAAGATGACAACGAGGAATGCAGCAAGAGACAACAAATTAAGGTATGAGTCGGCAATAAAACTCATCAGTAATATCCAAATCTTAAAAAATAAATGTTAAGTTATGACAATAAAAAAAAACACAATGGATTTAACTCAGATTGTTTTAGAGCTGACGTAAAAGAGAAAAATAATACAAATTAGTCTATTGTCATAACCCGCATTAGCTAGCAATATCATTAGCATTCATTGGGAACATTATTTTAATCATTAGATTGAATTATTCCCAATTATCTGTAGCTGTGTTTCAATGGACCACATAATTGTGTAATTTGACATTTTGAAAATAAATGTGCTTAAAGGAAACACAAACTTTTGTTTTGCTGAGGTGGGTTTTGTATCAGAATTGTTTTATTTCGCAAGATTGCAATGGAAACACTTTCTGCGTCATGTGAGTCACATGATCAACAACAGGATGTTGCTACTGACGCAAATAACAAAGAAGAAGACGACAGGAAGTAGTTGGAAGATCATTGCGCGGCATAGTTTTTAACGAGTAAAAACAGACTTATTCACATCATTTTAATTCTGTTTCTTATTTAGTGGAAAAAATGCAATAGTGAAATTGTATTTTTTTCAACATTAGTGAAGTATTTTGCTCACATTTGTAATGGAAATGAAGCCTATGTGCTAATGCTAGTGGAAATTTCAAATGAAAACTTGGATGCATTTAATATTTGGTTTGGCTTTTAGCTAGGTGGTGTTTTATTGCAAAAATCTAACATTTGTTTTCTGAGAGTTAAAATCTGAGATTTAATCTGTTAGTAAATCCAATATGTTGTTGATGTTCTACCAGGTAAGCTGGAGAAAAACTTAATGTCATTGTAACCCGAACCCGTGTCAGACCACAGCTTTGTTTTGAAGACTAGAGTTTGGTTGGTGATGGGCATCCTTGGTTTGCCGGTGGAAGTAATGGATGGGTGTCCTTCCCAACATTGCTCAGGAATGGATTTGTTCACATACTCTGAAGGCTAAATGCTTTGTGAGCTGTGAAATGGCTCATTTGTTCAGGCCAGCGTATTTGGGGGCAGCTGCACACAGTTACACAGTCCTGCCATGATGGCCGTCCAAGAACCCGACACAGAAGAAAAAGCGATTTAGGCCCAGTTACCGCGTTAATGTGGGATTCCCAGCATTACCGGCTCCAGCTCTCTGACTCACAATGTGATGATGGTTAATCCCATCATCAGGGTAAGCGCAGCTGACCTGTGCTTACCCTCTTTCGTTTGACAGCTCTTTGAACACTTCATAAACTCTGATCGTCTTTCCTTTTTTTGTCACGTTGAAAGATTTTGATTAAGGCAACTTGTCATGGGGATTTTTTTTTTTTCAGATTTCTGGATGAGCTAATTCTGCGTAGTACATCTGCTTGCCTGAGCAAATTGCATTTTTTTGACTTGTAAAGTAAAGTTAAACTCAATAAATCCTAACAATGTCCTAACCAAAGTGCTTAAGACATGCACCAACGTCAGTGAGCGCTTCGACTGCTTGCATAGACGGAGAAGTGTAAATCCGAAGCTGAAAACTCCATTAGGCCGACCCAGCCATGCATCCGTGTGCTCCAGTGCCAGACAGCTCTGTAAATCAGCGTTTTCTTTTTCGAGCTCCACTGAAGAAAACAATATGGATAGTGTCTGGGTACTGAGCTTTGGGCCGACGGCACACACACATTGCCTACCCACACACTCTTAAAACTCACACACACCCTTGGGGCCTGGCTGCTACAGTGTGAGACCAAATGCTCTGATCCAGGTTGAACTAACCACTGACATGTGCACCTGTCAGACATGGGCTGCTGAAGGTGTGTGCGTGTGTGTGTGTACTCTGTGGGTGAGCTATTCAGTTCCAAAAAAGTTTAATTTCACTTATTCTGCAGGTACAGCATTTAGGGTTCGTTTGTTTTTGAGCATGAGTTGAATATTGTTTAATATGTATTTGCAATATTTACAAAAATAATAATAAAAAAAAACGTGTAGATGGAAAAGTAATACCAGTGCTTTTTTTTTTTTTTTTTACGCATCAGTCATAATCAAGAAAATTTGGCTTTTTTTAATTTACAAAAAAAAAAAAATCTGAGGACTGATTTCTGCAGAACCACAATTAAATAAAATGTAAGAGAGATTGTATAAATATTAAAATCAGTATTTATCTGCAGTCGCAACAGGCAGTAAAGTTTGCACCTCTGGATGCTGCAATTTTTTTCTGTTCTTTCTAACTGATCTGTTTTATCTCTCTGAGCCCGTCTTAAGTCATGTTGCACCACGTCTATCAGATTGAGGTCTGGGCTTTGACTGGGCCATTGCAGAGCTTCACCTGGGTGTCTTCAAACCATTTCTGTGTCGCTTTAGCTGGAGGCTTTGGGTCGTTTTCTTGCTGGAAAAAAATATTTCCATATTTTTTGCTTAATTCATTTTACTTTCTACCTTTACAAGGCTTCCAGGACTTGTAAAGGCATTCCCACAGCATGATGCTGCCACCACCATGCCTCACAGTGGGGGTGGTGTGTTTGTGTTGATGTGCATCTGGTCTGATGGCCAAAAAACTCCATTTGGTCTCATCAGACCAAATAACTTTCCTCAACTTAACCTTGAAGTTTCCCTAATTTCTTTTGACAAACTTTTATTGATTTGTAAAAACAAAAAAAGGGTAAAACATCTTAACTTTTTATAGCTACTGTATTCCTACTTCTGCTAAAACTAACATTAACAGACATTATTTTAATAATATCATATTTTGCACATATTTTACACTTATTCTCACTTGGATATATTGAGGTAAGCTTGTAAATTGTGTGCTCATTCTGCCTCCTGTCAAATCTTTTTACTCTTCTCCTCATAGTATAACACAAGCTAAGAGAGCTAGCAGTTGTTGCTTGCTAACTGCAGTTTTAAACCTGCGTTATTTTAATAAAACGTGATGCTTGTTCAGTTTCAGCACCGTTATTTGAGTTTTTTCAAAGTTCAAAAAAAGTTGCACCTTTATTTCAGTCAGCAGCAGTTAGCTTATGCTCTGGTAACTCCAGCATCTCGTTAAACACACGTTAAACTTTCGGGACGGGTTTTGAAGTGTTAATTTCTTAAAACCTCAATAAACCTTGAGAAGAGTAACCAGCTTATGCTTGGTACTTATTTTCTTAACAAAAATGCTCCCATAAACACACATACACACACGTATGTGTACCGACTGTAAACTAAATGGATTTGGAGTGTGTCCGTCCGTCATAATCTGTTGGCCAGTAAAGGCTGACTGAGGCCTAGCAGGTGCTAGACACTTGTCTGTGGAATGCAAAGGGCCAGACCTCAGACCTCCCACCAGGAATATGAGAGGGTGTGTGTGTGTGTTGGGTGGAGGGTGTGTGGGTGGTAGTCACCACCTGCTCTCAAGCTAATTTCAGTTTTTCTCAGGATCAAAACATTGCATTGCACTCTCAAGAGGCTCGGCGGAAATTAGGACATGTAGAGCTGCTAAATTGGTAGAATTATGCTGCTGATGTAGCATTAGCTGCAAGAAAAAAATATACGAGAATATTTTAGGAAGAAATAGGAATGAACCAGAACGTGATTCAACCATGACAGAAAATACTATGGTTTCACTTTATTTAAAGATATGACAGCATTTTATTACACGATGTAACTGCTTTTATCTAAAACAGCTTTTCAGTGCTACATGGCTCCATGAACTTTTACAGTGGCAGCCATTTTTCTTACTACACAACTTTTTAAAACTCTTGTAGTATAGTGATGCTGCAACAGGGAAGCTTCCTAGACTCTGTTTACTTCCTGTTTGCATTCAATCTGTGTAGTAAAAACCAAACTGGGTAAAAACTATTATTATTCATCAAAATGTACAAAATAAGCCCATAGGATTATGTTGCTTTTCTTCTTCTTATGAGAGTTTTTGTTATTGAGAGTTTTAGGAATGATTTTGTTCAGATATTTATTTTTTATTAGGTAAGGGTAAAGTCTAATATGTTCCTTTAAAAATAGAGAAAATAGCTCTAGAGACAGATAAAGTGTAATCCTGTTACTATTGTGAATGACAGACATTTTATTGTAGAAAATGAGCCACAAGTTTTTTCTTTTAAGAGCTCAATGAGGACAATGTTATGTCTACTGTTTGGGATTTCTGGTGTGATCTTTGTGTGTTTGATGATCATTTATTTAGTAACTAAATAACAATTTTTTTTTATTTCAGATACACACACGGGATCTTTAAAAGCTATTTTTGCAAAATGTGAAAACTTCTACATCTACAAAAGTACAAGGCGATTTGTTTTTTTAAATTTCAGCGAATGGAATCGGTCAACTTTCTCCTAATTGGAAATTAAAATACTAAAAAATCAGATTTTTCTCCCACTATTTCATGAACAATGAAACCACCATCCGACCAGCATGTATATTGAGGTACTTTTTCAATGCTTTCATGCATAATTTGGCAGTTTAATTCTCCTCTATCAATACGTAGACCTAAATTAATTAATAATGTTGCTATTGATTTCAGATTTTTCGATTTTCAGAGACGGTTTAAGTTAGCTTTCTAAAACCAGGACATTTATTTAGGTTTCATACATGCAAAAAAGTTTCATATTTGCATCGTGAAAATGCTAAATCCAAAAAAAAAAATCACAAACAATCAGTTTTTTGGCTCAAATTGTTCTACCTTTAATCATTGCATCTCTGCGAGTGTGAGCCTCAGCCTGCAGAAGTCTTTTCCTGTAGCTCAGCATTAAAAATACCATTAATTCCAGCTTATCGCTGCAACAGTGTGCAGCCTGTAAATGAGTGTGAATCAGCAGAAAAGCATTAATGTAGATTAATGCTACCTGCCTGCATCCTGGCATCCTCTGTGGACGGCAATTAGCAGCAATAATCACCTTTTCATGGTCTGCACCCTTAGTAGGTCATCACCCCCCGTTTCGCCTCCGCAGCACCACCACCTTCACCAAATACAGGATAATGAGGAAAGTTTGGAGGGTGTTAATGTTATCGCGTTGTCGTCTTTGTGGGCGTTTGTTGTTGTTCTGTTTTTCTAGTCACTGAAAAGCGAACGTGTTAATGTGCCGAATGTTCGACATAATCCGGGTTACGTTTCTGCACGTGTGAACCATTACACACGGAGAAGCTTCTACTGTAGAAAAGGTTGAAGCGTTGAGTTATTTCTCCCTCTTTTCTTTCCTCTCCTCTGTCCTCTCATTTTTCTGGTGTCAGGATGACTGATGGTGGCCAGCAGAAACGGGTGTCCGGCATTATACCCCCGACAAATAACCACGGCCCGCTCGGCCAGGCCTTGGACCAGACGGAAATCAATATTTCACCATTTAAAATCTATCAAAGGAGGATTTTTTTATTTTTTTATTTTTTGGAGTGTCGCATTCACCTGCGTTCCCTTTCCACTTTCCACCCACCGCCGACCGCCGTTGCCCAACCCCCCTCGGCGCTCGAGCCGCGTCGCGAGCACTGAATCAGACACTTTGTAGCTGCAACCCGGTAATCAATAAGCCAGCACCTTCACAGATCCTCACTGCAGTCGCCTCAGAGCGGTGATGGATGGCGAGGAAGGTCGCGATTCATTTTGTCAGGCCATTAAGCCGGCGAATTTCTGTCCACTTCATCCCACAGATGATCATTTTTCACACTTCATAAGAAGCAGAAATGGGTTGCGGCGAATGAGAGGGGGGAGAAAAAAAAAGACGAAAAAGTAAAAGCAGAGATGGAAAGGGGAACACGGTAAGGAAATAGGGAGAGAAAACAAGGGATGACAGATGGTAAGAGACAGCAGGAAAAAAAGGAAGAAAATTCAAAGATGTAAACCACATCGATTAGGAGGAAAAAGGAGGAAAATCATTAAAGCCACCAGTTTGCTTTGGAAATCACATTAAAACTCCTAATAAAAGATTAGCCGTATTTATTAAAACCTCACCAAACTCCTCAGAATAAGCCAAAACAACAACAAAAAGTGAGCTTTTCAGAACTCTACAGCATCTGTGCTGTGTGTTACCAAGTCAGTCAGGGGGGAAATTGATTTTTTTTCCTTCCTCACTGAAAGAATTTTATCGCCATAAAGCACACAAGGGCAAAGTAACCATGAACAGCTCCCACTAGTCAAACATATTATGTTTACGAAACAGCAAAGTGGTACATTAGTTGAGCTATAACACACTCCAGCTCAGGAAGGTATGTTACTATTACTTGGCGGCATGTTTGGTTATAATAACCGTGTAGTACTTAGCTGTGTGTCGTTTATCAGGCTAGAGAAAGACAAACCTTACTTCCTGTCTGTTTCCCTACACCTTCTGCCATCCGCAGTAATGTTTCTCCCACCTTTGTTTTTATTATTATCAATCCTTCCGTTTTTTGGCCCGGCTCCCGAAGAACCGAGGGGTTCTTGTTGGATCGGGCTCGGCTTGGAAAACAAGCGACAGCTGCTGTGTGAGTGTGTGTGTTGTGAACTCGCGTGGGTTCTTGTGTGTGTTCCCTGCACTGTGTTCTCGCCCCATATGTTGGCCCTCACCTGCTGCTGGGGCGAGGATTATCAGATACAAGCCCTTATTAAAAGTGGATTTGTTTACCCTCCTGCTTGAAAACAAAAACACTTCGTCCGTTCACCGAGGCACGCCCAGGCCATCAGGGACACATTTTTCTTAAACATAAAAATTTTAATGATTTGTTTTGCCAATTTAAATGTTGAGAGCAAGAATCTGCAACCTGTGGCTCCATTGATACTAAATGACATTTAGTATGTTGATAAAGATGATAAAGAACCAACTAAGGTTTGATATAATAACAAATGAAGGTATTCTGTTTCCTTCGTGGAGTAATTGCACTGAATTTTCACACCACAGTAAGACAAAATGTTTATTCAGATCAATTTTTGTAATTTTTTTTCACAATCCATTTTTCACAAATATAAACCTCTCATAGAAGAAAATATGTTCTATTCATCCTCTTTTTTGCAAAAATGTATCTTAATTTAAGAACTTAAAAATAGAAATTCAATCGTGTCTTATTAAAAATAATAAAAAATTGCTCGGCAGGATATTTATAAAAGAAATAAGTGTATTTTTTTTCAAAATGTTATGCAAACAAGTTTAAAGCAGCTGGAATGTTTTCAAAAATAGCTTTTGGATTATAAAGGTTGCAGACTCTGGTTTTGGAGTCAGTAGCTTAGCAAGGCTAAAACTGAGCAGCTACACAAAGAGTTGGAGTTTCAGGCTTCCTTACAAAAGTGATATGGGATGTGAATGACATCCGCCATGCTACTATGAAACCGTCGTTATCGCTTGAGTGGAAAACTCTCAGCTAGATGACTAAACCTTTCCTGTTTTGGAGCAAGGTAGGATTTACAAAATTAAAGTATTTTGGTCTCATTACGGTTTTGTTGACTGTAATAATGTAATTTGAAGACCTTGTATTATTATGTCATTGTTGGTATATTTCTTTAAATTGTCACAGAAACAACAGTATTATAATTTACTGAAATAATTACGATTTATCGTCCAGCAAAATTTGTTATTGTGACGTCCCTAATAATGATGACAATGATGATGTCAGAAGTAATTTATGCGTATTTCCTTCTTTGCTTTTTCTCATCTGTGACCTTCGGCGTTTTGAGCAACAGCATTTATTTCTGGCTAAATATTACATTGGTAACTAAAATGCAAATTTATGATATATATTTATGACTTTGAGGAAGTGCACCAGTCCCTCCTGCTGCAAAATACAGCTGCTTGCAGCTTTACACATCTGAAAATTGTGTCCAGTGATGAACCAGACTTGTTGAAGTTCTTCTCCTGATATTGCGGATGATTTGTTTTGATATAATGTCACACAAAGTGTTATGTTTGAGTCGTTGCTCTAAATTTCATCCATTTGACTTAAATTGTGAGTCAAAAATCTGAACAGTGCAAAGGCTTGGCATCGTCAAGTAACTCTGTTTCTTTTACTTCTGAATTTGAAGAAAGCAAAAACATATATATGTTCTGAGATTTACAGATATACATTAGTTATTCCTCCCTGATTTATTTAAAAGAAAAGTTTTGTCTGATGTAATGTTGTTTAGAGTGTAATGTCTCTATAATTGGTGTATATAATATAAAAATCAGACATATTAGAGATGAAATGCTTTCTGGTTTTAGTGATTACCAGGACAAATTTTCTGAATATTGGTGTTGTCATATTTAGCTTAGCATTAGCAGCTAATGCTAATCAGGTCTGACGTATGCAGTCTTTTCTGTTTTAACATTTTAACAAAGCTGCAATAATTTTGATGAATTTCCAAATAATAGTTATGACAAAACAAATCATATCTTTGCATGTGGATGAGTAGAAAAAGCAGTTCTCCTGCAAATCGAAAGATGTGGATTTGATGAATGTGGCTCTAGTGTGAAGCACTTTGACTGGTCAGTATGAATAGAAAAGTGCTAAATTCAATCCATTTACCATTTCCATGACTTTATATTGCTGTGTGGCTTGTTGAGAAGTGTTTACCATCAGCCACTTGTTGCTGTGTCAGTCAACTGGGTGAAGAAAACCTCTTACATTTATTCTTGCATAAAAGAAAAAAGTCAACTATTCAGAAAATTTGATGGTTAATAAGAAAAACCCCCCCATAAAACTAAGGTTAGGTGATCTGTAATTTTGGGCGATCGGCAGATACTTAAATGTGAAACTGATCTTTTTTATTTAGATTCAAATAGACACAAAGCTGCTACCTTTGGGTATATTCATTCTGCACTGCAAGGAAACCAAAAAGTCAGCACACTATTGTTTTTATAAAAGCAACTTTGTTTTGAAAGAAGTCTGTAATCTAACTTATTATAAAAGTATTTTTGTTCTAAGGCTACAGAAACAGTTTCTTTTGTTTAATTAATTTAGTAGCTTGAACAGCAAAGCTTTAAATTGTTCCTTTATATTTGAGAGCCCTCCATCATGCGCAGTAAAGCATTGTTAAATATTGTTTCACAGGTATTGTTCAATGTTTTCAATAAAATAATATTGAAGGGTAAACGTGACAGTATTGGTTATAAAATTAAAAATCTGTACTGAATAGTTATTCTACCAGGTATTGTGTTGTTTGGTACAGTTGCCTCCTAATAACTGTGTGTTTGTGCATCAGAGTCACCCTGAGTTTGTTTAGATGTGCAGCTCTCAGCCATGGCTATCTACGTCTGCAGAGCAGAAAAATAATTAGTGATGCTGTTCTGACAAACTCCTGGAAGGAAAAGGGTCTAACGCCTCAGATGTTAAAGTTGACTGTGTTTTTAGAAACACATTCTGGCAAAGTTAATACACCAAACATTATTTATTGTTATTGTAACAGTAAATTACTGCAACGGTAAAATTAATGTTGCACGCCTGCACTTTTGCACCAGTGCTATCCAGCTAAAAACATTACGAAGGAAAAGATTTATAGTGAAACTGTTGCTAAGCTTTCATTTTTCATTTTTCAAATACTTTTCTTTGTTCAACATCTCATTGTGTTCACATCCAATCCATCCAAGCAGTCTGTTGCGATTGCGATGTGATTTAAAATATACAGCCTTAACCTACATTAAAGCTGCAAGATTTTTATCCAGCCCTCCCTTCAGCTCTAATTTGGTTCGATCCAGTCACCCGGTGCACCACAGTGTGAAAAGTTCCTTCATTTCAGTGCGATCTCCTCAATCAGCCGGTTTACAGCCATGAAGAGGTTAGCTAAAGGGACTGAATCTGAATCGACTTTTTAAGAGTTATGGCTGCGCTGCAGGATTCTCACTCACCGTAAATCAGATGGAGTAAAGTAAAAACATCGCACGGCATCCGAGTATTTAGGCAGCAATGTGTAAATACGTGGAGGTATTCTGCAGCCTGTTTACTACAGCCAGTCTACCCACTATTCATAGAAACAGCATCCCAGTGACTGACTTTCTGACTAAAACTATCTGTAAGCTCTCTACATATTCTGATCAGGTCAGCTGAGAAAGTAAAAAAGTTATGCATTTTTTTCAAATTTGGTTCCCTATTTTATTACATAGTCTGGTTCCCCTGATCAACAAAATTTTGAGCTTATCACTTGTTTGCAAATAAAAAACATTAATCATTCTCTAAAGGAAAGAAAACAATGGACAAAACAGTAAACAGAAACAAACATTCCCTCCTAATTCGTTAACTCAATCTAGCTAGTTCTTGTTTTAGATAAAATTGTGCAATTTAAAAAAATACTGGATTTGTACACAAAAATCTGCTATTTTATTAGGTTTTAACTTACTTCTCAGCTAACAGGCTATTATTGTCATGCTAATGCTTGCTAGCTAAGACATTACTGACACCAGATGTTGATTTGGTGACTGAATTAAATAGAAAATGTTACTGAAAGTTTATCTAAAAAACTAAATGTAAATACAAAAGTTCTTAAAACATTTGACCTCTTACCTGATCAGAGTAGTTCCACATTTAAACTTTGCTGTGTGAGATCAGGCCTTGTTAGGCTCTGTGGAACCAAAATGAGACAAAATGCTGCATAAAAAATATTAGAAAAGACAATGAAGCCAAAAGCTGAAGCTGATGAGAACAGCATTTCATTTAAAATGAGCTGTTCATAGTAATTAAATTTACATAACAAGGGCTTTGAATTTGTAACTTGAGACAAAAGATAGAAATGTTCACAATAGATTAGTTTTATTGTGTGAAAACCACTGACATGCTTCAACAATAAATTGCAGTTTTGCTTTTTATAAGAGCAGAAATTGTTTGCAGTGTGAGTTTGGTAGATTATTTTATTTAATTGAAAAAATGTAATTCGGCAAATACAAATTTGTGGTGATATCTAATTAAATGCTTTTATACAAGATCCTACCAGATGTAGCTGCTTTCATTATCTTCTTGTGAATATTTCTTTTCATATTTCCTTTTTTTCGTCATGGGCTGCTCTTGTTTTTCCTCTACCTTATTTTTTCTCCCTCAAAAAGAGCGAAGTAGGAGGTAGAGATAAACGGTAGAAGAAAGAGGTAAAAATGTCAGCATCTGTTGTGGAAATTAACAGAAAATGGGACGAGTTTATGAAATGGAGAGGGAAGTGAATGAGAGAGTGGTCGGATCCCTGAGCACATTGAGGGTGACAGGAAGAGGGGATGATTTAGTTCAAGATGTGTTTTTTCTCTTTCTCTTTATTGTCCCCTGCATCATATATGAGATAGTAAGAGTACAGACACAGATGAGCAGCTAATTATGTTGAAATTCTAGATAGAGGCGTTTTTAGTGTATTGAATATTAACCATCTTACTGTTTTTAAGAGAGGCTTCAAATCTGGTTTATTAAAACGTACACAGTTGTCGTTTTGCTTGCTTCAGAGATGGAAGCTCTATATTAAACATTACAGAGAGCATATCTCTCTTTTCTGCTTCTGCATCAACTTTGAAACATTTCCCAGCTTCGCCAGTAGGGGGCACAAAACCACTGGTTTAATCTCCCTGCAGGCCATTTGTAGAGGAAGCTGCAGGCCTTCACCTCAGTTTTAAAGGTTTATATCTGAAACGTTTTTAGTGACATTAAAATATTGCCTTAAAAAAAAAAAAGTACATGGATTTTTTTTTTATTTTAAGAAAAGAAGAAAATATAGGAAGTTTTAATCAAAGCTCCATGCATGCTTTTGTAACGTTTTTAAATAGAAATTACTGAATTGAAAAATATTTTTTCTCTAGTCAAAAATACATTTGGAAATTAAAATTTAATTAGATTTTTTTTGTTATAAAATCACTAGTAGATAAAGTGAAAAATGCAATTTTTCACACCTAAGTTTGCGCTTTCAAAGTATATACCTCCTCCTGTGATGTCACAGCATTTGAAATCTGTTTCAAAATATAAAACAAAGCTAAAGATTTTCCCAAACTTTAGATAAATTTAGACATGTACTTTTGTTCATCAGTAAAAATAAATGCATATTTGAGATTTACAGAGGAAAGAGCTCCTCCTAGAGTCACGATATATAATAGTAGCAGAATTATGTGCTTCTTCAGTAAAATGGGGAAAAATAGGTCAGTCTTTTGTTCCCATTTTGCTCCTCAAATCACATTTAAATTTATTCTCATTTGTTTAAGACAACTAAAAAAGTTCCCATTTCAAAATAATGTCTTGTAGTAACACTGTATTATTTGTTTATAATGAGAGCATCCAATTACCAGCACATTTATTTATTTTACAAATTTTTAATTCTTGTAATGTGGAGGGAAAACTGACCCAATCCTGTCAGGGAATAAATTATATTTATCATATGTGCTAAAAGGGCTTCCATTAGAAAAATGTGGCATTTAGGTTGTAATAAATGAGAAGTCAGGCGCAGGTTAAGCAGCTCAGAGGCGGGGACAAAGAGCCAATTTCCTTTCTGCTTGTCACCTTTTGTGCCGAACAACATTGGAGGATTGAACCCGTCAATCAGGACAAACCAGCATGTTGCCCCAGCAGCAAGACAAAACATGAAAGGCTGCAGGGGCTTTTTTAAAAATGGTCATTTAGTGAAACAGAAAACATGTCATGTTTATAGCAAAGGTTTAAAAAGAAATTTGAATTTTCTCTGAAGGTTACAAACATTGTATAGATATGCATATTTGCATTTCCTGAAACAAAACCTTTTAATTTCAAAATGAACCCTCTTTTTAGAGAAATCAGAACTAATTTTTAACTTAAAATATCGCATGCAGAGCATAATAGTTTTGATTAAATTTTCTGCAGCTTGTTTGATTCTCTGCTGGGAAGCTGGGAGAAAAGAAAGTGTGTCAAAAGTGGGTGCAGAAGGACAGATTGGAGAAACTTCCCTCGACCGACCAAGCATCACAGACATCAAAGTGAAGACATTGTTTGGGAGCAACAATGGCTGCCGTCACAGTCCAGGAGTCGGTGTGCTGTTGCGTGTTTGCGCTCCCAGGGATTCCCCCCTTCCCACCATCCTGACGGCGAATTCACTGGATTATCAAAGCAGCAGATGCAAACGGCAGAGAACAATATCGTCCGCAAAACCTCGGAGGGGAAATCCTCTAAGGCCTTCCTGCAGGAGATGCAGACAAAGAAAGTTGGGATCCAACCTCAGGAAACTCTTGTTTTTATTTAAATCTTTAAGATGAAACTCTCTAGGAATATTATTTTCAAGATTTATTTGTTTTACACTTGATTCATGGTAGCAGAGGATTTTCAATGAAAACATGCGTAATTCCCCTTTTTATATTTTACAACCTATTGTTTACTTTGCTCTTCGTGCTAAAATGCAACCATCTGGTTGTCTTTAAAAGGTTAAAACAAATCCAAAGAATTATAAGGCAACAGTCAATCTTTATCCAAGGATGGACCGACTCAGTCAGCTGCAAACATATGGGAATGCCATTAAAGTCTGATTTGCTGTGTCGACATCCTTATAACCTCTGGGATGCTTCAGCCCTGGAGGTCCAGGCCGTGCCATGCCTTCCTGACACTTCAAAACCATAGACAGACTGCTGGGGATAATGCAAAACATAGAGATGAGCTGGAAGACAAAAAGACACACACACAAGAGAGCAGGAATAAAAAAGGGGGTCAAACACATGTAGGTTATTGTGTGAATAATCTGGATGACTTCTAGGAGATAACCTGACCTGCTTTGGTTGCAAAATAGTCTGTTTGAGAGACAGAAATCCACAGAGAAAGTCCACCTGGGCGTCTGGCGGCCCGAACAGAAAATCAATACCGATCAGAGAAATGGCAGCATGCACAAACACGCATAGAGGTTCAGTGGATAGAACTAACACTTATCACACCTTATTAGCTGCTGCTCAGGAGAACGGTAACAGAATTGATCTCTGGGTCAATTAATGGGCCTCATTAACGTTTTAATGAAGTTTGGCAGGAACAAGAAGGAAAGAGGAGCAAGGAGCAACAGCGCGAATGTGGAGAAAAAAATTTTAAATAGTGTAATAAGCTTAACATAATTTCTACTTATTTAAACTTATAAAAGCCTCAAACTAAATTTATGGCAATACGTTTTGTTTATAAGTTAATATCTATTTATACATCTGAAAAAACTTTCTGCTTGATTAAAAAACAATAATCTATAAATGTATTTTTTAGTTAATATGATGTTAATGTCGTCTATGGATTTTATTTATATTTGTAAAGCAGTGACACATTTTATTATATTAAAAACAATCAAAATAAGGATCCAAAAATAACAGAAAGTATTAAAGAAATGCTGACAATAGATGTAACAAACATTTATCTTTCACCTAAATAATGACTGCAATCAAAGAAACGCCGGGTGAAGAAATACGAGCCGAGAAGTCGAGACTGCCACATTTATTTTGTTTCCGTGTTGGAAGAGGAAGAAGAAGATGAATACAGCAGGAGGCCGGTCAGATTCAGGAGGAAGAGGGCGTTTGTGATCACTACGCTGTGCCAACGAGGAAGAAAAATGATGTGCGTAATGGTTTCCTTTCTGCTGCAGCAACTGTGTCAGCATCGTTGAAATCACAAACTATGGGCTGGAAAAGTTTTCGTCCCTTTGGACAACAACTCTCCAGGTTCAGAATGTGTTTCTTGATTACCTGTTAGTGGGTCGCAAGGAAATAACTGCAATAACTGCGCTGTGGCTTAAAATGTTCATGCATCTTACAAATAAATCATTTTCTTTGCATCTTTCCATGGTAGACTGTTTGACTTCATTTTTTTTAAGAACATAGGATTTTATAATTTTGAAAAATACAAACACTGGCAGCAGCATGCTACTTTTTACCTGAGTAACTTTTTTTAATGTTGGCTATTTGCAGATATCAAAAATAATTTCCAACTGAAACATTGAATACTTCTTAAATCATTTCCAGTAAGCATTATCATAAAAAATAGTTCCCCCTGGGCAAATAAAAGGTGAACAATCCTGCAAACTTTGAAGCAAGGGCTGATGGGAATCGTAGTATGTTCTCGGTGATAGCAGTAGCTTTAAATGATGTTTGGCCAACTCTGGTGGAAAAGCAATTTCTCTATTTTGCATATTTACGCTCAACAACAACACCACTATAATACCTGATGGTTGAACCCATTTTGACAACTTGTGAGAAATATTCCTCAGAGATTTTGACCCAAATTGACGTGATAACATCAAACATTTAATGCAAACTTGTCAGCTGTACATCCATGATTAAGATCTCCCATTTCGCCACATCCCAACAAGGCTCTATTGGGCTGAGATCTGGGGACTGTGGAGGCCTTTGGAGACCTTGTTCAGGAAATCCGCTGGAGGTGATTTGAGTTTTGTGACATGTTGCATTATCCTGCTGGAAGGAACTATGAGAAGGATCATAAGTGGTGAAAATATGGAGGACAAATTCATGGTTTCATGTTGATTACACCAGTCCACCATCTAAATGCTCCAACAGAATCTAGACTTGTGGGAATACGTAAGAGTTTTTCCATCTAATAATGATGCGCCTGTGTAAATTGGAGGGGTTCTGCTGTTGTAGCCAAATCTTCTTAATGGTATCCCACATATTTTGGTTGTACTGAGGAATTTCAACCTGTTGCCTTTATAGTATCTCAAATTGCATCCTTTCCTCCACACAATTTGTGATCACTAGATATTTTTTCTTCTGTAAACAAACTCTGGCCAAATGGCTTTTCTTTTGTGAAATGTGACTTCATGTTATTCACAGAAAATATGCCTATTTTCCTTCATCTTTCACCTTTAGCACTTTGAGCAATGTCATTTTTATCTAGTGTGAGCATCGACTGGCTAAAAAAATATGAAATTAGCATGTAAAAGCAAGATCATAACACTTGGAATATATTAGTCAACAATTATTGCACTCCAAATAGTCATTTGCAATATAAATATTGCACACACTGATATTGTGATAATGTTGTATTCAGAATATACTGTTAAATCTTAGTCTAGATGCTTGAATGCATCAAGTTGCTGCTATGTGATTGGGTGGTATTTGCATTGAGAAGCAATAAAACAAATGAATCTAATAATCTGTGCTAAAAATAACTGATTATTATTAGTTGAATTTAACTAAACTAAATACAACAAGCTTATTCAGTGCTTTACTTTTTTAATACTTGGGTCACTTTAGAGAGAAACTACTCATTATAGACACATTGGAAGTTATAAACCATTTACTCGTATTAAGTTTTCTGAAAAATGCTGTAATTTGTTTATTACAGCTCTCTGTCTTTGTCTTTTTCAATGTAAATTTATATCCAGTAAAATCTATCAGGGTTTAGCTTTAGCAGTAGTTGGAAAAAAAAAGTTATTCCTTATGACATTTCAATGTTTTTTATAGCTACTTTTTGTTTTCTCTCTATCAAGCACGCTCTTATTTTTGTCCTAGAAATAATTTCCACATAAAGTCTTATCATATTTCACGGTTCATCATGGTTGAATTCTTGAGTCCAGTGTTCATGAAGCCCTCCACCCTCCTCTTCCTCTCTGCCATCCTTTTTTTTTTTTTACTTTTCCATTCCCTCGCATCCCTGCTCTTGGCTTTGACCTTTTCTACATTCAGTGCAATATTTTCAGGGAGCTGAATGTCAGCAACCATCAGAAATGGCTCCCCTACCCGAAGCGGCGTCAATTTCAGCCTTGTTAGGCC
Source organism: Alfaro cultratus (assembly GCA_903066825.1). Lineage (NCBI taxonomy): Eukaryota > Metazoa > Chordata > Actinopteri > Cyprinodontiformes > Poeciliidae > Alfaro > Alfaro cultratus. Next base: position 100,710 of record CAEFZX010014479.1, on the reverse strand, counting down.
CCCTCCTCGCCCGCCCCTCGCTCGTACGCGCACGCGCGTGTATACACACAAAGTGGTGGTACCAGCAGCATACAATGTAAACCGATCCCTCTTTGGCTGTCAGCTAACAAGTGGCTACCCGCTGGGTGAAAAAAGGGCATGGTGAGAAATGCTCTCAATCACTTCCAATTAATCCCCCCCACCCAAAGCAAAGCCAACCCCTCGTCTTTCCTCCGAAGCGACTTGAAAAGGACAGTTTCTCCGTGAAGTGTGTGAAGGGGGCACTTAGGCCTCCTCCTGGCTCTGATATTGATTTATTATCCTCGTCAACAACATGTACGACTCGCAGCAGACCTGTTGGCATCAGGGAGTCATTAGCTGCAGAGAGGCTCATCCTCACCCTCAGAGCAGCGAGAAGGCAAGGCGTTTGAAATGTGCACTAATAATGAAAGAATCTCCAGCCACAGTTTCCTCTGTAATCTCTTTCCTTCATCAAATCCACCCTGTTGTGATTTCCAGACAGTTCTTATATCATGCTAATAGTGTGGATAATGGTAATAAAGGCGAGTGTGTGTGTGTGAGACTGTGGCGGTGTGCCTGATCATGGCATCCCTGCTTGAAATGATTAGAAGGTTGGGGCCATTATGATCTCCTCTCTGCCTTTTGTATCTGCTGTAATGAATATTGGGAGGGGGGGTCTGTATTTGGAGCACTTTGAGGAACTAACAGCCTTTTTAATCCTTTAATCCTGAGGAAAACCAATTTCACCCCTATACACACACACACACACACACACACACACACACACACACGGTTTAAAAGGGGTTTCAGTGAACCTACTGTGTGTGTTTAACCTGCTCTCGTTAATTTCCCGGCTCAGAGACCTGGTGATCCTGGAGATTAGCTTCATTAAAATCACATATTGTACGCACTGTTGTATGGTGTGTGTGTGGATCAAGTGAGCAGATAAGGAAGGGGCGCTGTTGTTGGGGGTTATCACCCATGTAGGTCCTGCCACACACACGCTAGCAGATGACCCCCTTCCACCCTACATGTGGCTGCAGTCAGCAGTATTTAGTGTGCAGCCTTACACACTTAGCTCTGCCACATACTCCACTTTCTGTGTACAGAGCTGTTAAAAAGTTCATTTGCATCCCTTGGGGTGGTGTTGATCCTTCTTCCTTTTATGGCTACATCTGAACTCATTTTGTTAAATCAAACATGGAGTTTATGAGTAAGAGAATGAAAATATGCTACAGTAGAACTTCTTAGGTTAGAGTTTTAGGTGTTAAACAAAGCCTTGAACTTCCAACGTTTTTGCATTTGCAAATAGATTAAAATATGTGCAAACTCTTTCCAGACTGATAGATATCAATAACTTTGTTAGTCATCTGCTTTTAAATCCAGCATGATGTGTTGCTTTTTAAAATCCTTTTGCCTACTGTCATGTGGGTTTTTGATTCTACATTATTTTACAGTAGTCTAGATAGAGAAAGTTTATGCTTTATTGATATTTATCGAGATTTGTCCTTCAAACTTAAAAAAGAAATCTAGTTTGACGCTGGTTTAAGTTGTGAAGACCATCTTCTAATCATCGGTATTTTCTGCATCCATTATAGGTTGTGGATTGTCAGTCATATTTTCTGATCTTTTTTGTTTTCCTCAAGAAATGACTCAGTGGACATTTCTGCACAGTTGCTGGTGTTTTCATGCATTGTGCTGAAGTGCTAGCTTAACGTTAGCACGCTTACTCTCTGGTTTGACATGACTTGGCTGCTAACATATTTTATTGCGACTCCAGAAATCAACTCAGTGAGGAGCTCTAATGAATTCAACATTTTCCTAAAAAGAAAAAGCATGTTAAAAGCAGAAGCAGCACTCTGATTACTAGTTCCATTTTCTGATATGTGCTGCAAAGCCACTGTTATAAATATTCTATCAATAACAGCTGGATTCTTAAGGGATTATGTCCAAGAGAAGCACATGCAGCTCACGCAGCAGGTACTGAAAAAGCTAGATAAGGAAGCAGGAGACGATTGTGTGTAAATTCCTTTATGTGCGTACCGCGGTTGTGTTGTGCTGTGTGCGTGTGTCTGAATGTGCAGAATGGCAGGGAGTGTATTTTTGTGCATAACTCCCCACAGCACCTCCTATCATTGCCTTCATAATGGAAGAGTGTCTGGGGAGTTTTATCACCGAGCCTGGCTGGTCGGGGACTTAGGGGCCGGGGCCCTGCTCAAAGGGCCCCCATGATGCTGAAAAGGTGACTGAATTGAAAAGAGGGGAAGGGGAAATTCTGATTCTGTGCATATAAAAGTCAAAGAGGGCATGACAAAGGAGAGCATCGGAGAAGAATTGTCCTCCCAGCATGCCACAGGGCTTCTCCTGCTCCCTCCATAGGTGAAGAGCAGCATAATTAGAGAGATAAAACCCCAAGACTGGATGTGGACGCATAGATAAGGTCTAATGAGAAGCAGTTGGGATAGAAAAGGAAGAGAGGAATGAGACAGAGGAAAGATAGAAATGAGAAAAGTGGGAGATTCAGATCAGATGAGGGTTATTAGTGTGACATGACACATCCAAGGAGTCCAGGACAGGCGATCTGATCCCTGAGGTTGCTATTTGTTAGTAGACATGCCTGTTTACCCCTGAAACTATCCTGCATACTAACACTAGATGCAATATGTGGTTTAGTGTTGTAAAATATGAGAACATAATTCATATTTTCCCAAGCTTTAGTGTGGTATCTATTCTGTGCAATTCTTCTGAAAACAACCAACTCTCTTATGGGGGAAAATGTAAATAAATAAAATAAATAAACCAGCTGATCTGGTTGCTTATATGTTCAGCCTTGAGCCAGCACTGGTTGGATTTCAACAGCCAGTCAGCTCGAGTTCACATCTGTAGTCAGTTGTCGTAAATCTGATTTACCTGAAATAAAGTTCAGCTGTCCATGTTGGATTTTCCTGACTTTTCCACATTTTCACCCTTTTGACTGCACATTTGCAGTCCTTGCAATGTGCGTCCATCCAAATTTTGGCCACCAACACATTATGTGATGCAAGGCGATAAAAATGAAGACCTTGTAAATTGGAAAATGTTTGGTACAAAATAAAATTTGCCAGGCCAAATAGGTTTTTACACAACCATTAATGCCTAAGACATAAAAACAATGTACAAATCCCTTTTCTACAAAAGTCAGACAAATGCTTTTGGATTTTAGAGCAGAAAAATATTGTGAGATGCTATCTGACCCCTACCAAAAGAAGCCTGAATGCTAAAAATGTACAGGAACATGACATTTTGAAATAGTAAAGAAGATCCACTAAATAACATAACATATTTATTGTTTCTTGTTATCCTGCTGTGATCAGCCTCTTTCCAGCCATCTGTGTACAACATCCACCCAGTTGGAGGCATCAGTGTCTATCTTCATCATCCTGCACCAGATTAGCTGACACCTCTCTCCCCTCCTGCTATGATCTGCCCTGCTGTCAAACCCCAGCAGTCATCTTTCTACATTTTAATGCTCAATTCCCAAACTGCCCTGTGACTCTGGTTCATCATCTAAGCGAAAAGGGTAAAAGATAATGTAGTTTCATTCATTCTAGAGTGCATTGATTTGATTCCTCTATTTATTACAGGTAATTTAGCTGTGACTAACAGGAAGTTGGCTGTATTTTCACAAAATACACTCACAATAATGATCAGTGGGATGCTTAATGTACCCATACTTGTTTTTTTTTTAGGAATTATCAAATGTAGATGAGCTTATTTTTCTTTTTATTTACCTTCAGCAGTTATTTGTCAGCTGTGGAAGCATGAAAAATAGTTATTAAAGCTATTAAAAATCAGGCTTAGATGTTCTCAGTACTTGGAATAAGTACAAGTACAAGATATAATTTTGTTTTAGAAACAGTTGGAATAATTGTTGCTTCTCTGTGTGATTAACCCCCCAAATAAGTTTGTTTTTCAGTTGAACTGCCTAAATTTGTTCCAAATGATCTTTATGTTTCTGTGCAAATTTCGACATTTTTCTATAAATTAGTTTAATTCTGCAAAATTTGGCCCAAAACTGTCTCAGTGCTGCCCTCTCTGGGTTGAACAGTGGCTATTGCAGTGGAATATTCCTACTGGTTGCAACAGTTCAGCTTGGTCAATGTTTACATCGCCTTGCATTTGAGTCAGGAGTTGAAATTGCAAACTAAGTAAGATGAAATATTGGTAAATATGGTGGCAGTGTGGATAAGTTGACAACAGTTGCATCAGTTGCTGCCTCCACTCATCAGGACGTTGCTTGAATAACCCGAAAAATTACGTTTTAAGCGCATAAACTAAATATTCAAATGAAAAGAATGGGAGAAAAGATATCAGTCTTAAATATTACAAAACAACATCATTAAATCCACTGTGTTTATTATTACAGAAACATTTGACAGTGCTTGTTGTTTTTATATGTTTGTTTGTAATTTGTCGTATCAAGCTGCAGCATTCTCACATTTTGTGTCCTGAGCTCATTAACAGAGTGTGGTTTAATCCAAATGAGGTAAGAGTATTGATTAAATCCACCCAAACTGGTTGAATACTCAGCAATAAGATGATCAATCATATCTTCAGGAGTCCCGGGCCGCGAGTTTTAGCCCTCGCACTAATTCAATCCCTATTATCCGGGCTAAGGAGGAGGCCGTAATGGATTTGTGCACTCTAACAGAAAATGGCTTTTTGAACCAACACACAATTAGCACAAAGAGATTTTTTTTTTTTTTTTGGCAAACCGTACCCGTATCATCAACATAATGGGAAATAAGCCTGCAGCGTTTTAAATGAGTTAGAAAATGAGGGTGTTAATAAAGTGTACAGAAAGTTTTCAGCTTTAATTTATCATCCCAGAAGAGGCCATTAATCAAAGCAGCTGTGAAGTGTTGTTTTTATCATTGATTTGAATCTTTTATTTGACCCCTGCAGCTAATTTCTGCGTTATCCAGTGTGCATTTAGGCATTTCCGCTGGAAAGCTGCAAGCTTCCTGCTCCATCCTGCAACAATACCAATGAAAACAATAAATGCAACGGTCTCAAATACAAAGTTTGGTTTAAATGTTTTATAAACCACACAAAGGTAATTTGATGCATCTGCGGTTGCTTTAACCGAGCATCCACTCACTTGTTCCAAAACAAGATTGAGGAACATGGATGAAGAGCATGTTTACTGGTGTTAGGAAAAGGAGTGAAACATGAAGCATTGTAGGAATTTTCTTAAACTGGTTGACTTTGCTGTCAGGTAAACAAAGCGTCTCGCCGGGTGGCCTAATACTCTGAAAAAGTGCCAAATCAGCCGGTGAGGATTCAGTGTGTGCGGGGATTAAAGCTAAAATCCTCGATTCCGTGGCACCCGTGTATGCAAACACAGTTCGCTACGTTAACCCAGTTTGATATCACAATGCATAATCTCTGCTTTTTGTAAAACACATACACACAAGCTCGCGCACGCATATGCATTTGCACTTGCGCAGGAATACACACAGACATAATCTCTTCTTCTCGCAACTGTTGGGGTGTGACCTCCACGGCCTGATGTCTGCTGAGTGACGGGCCGCTCATCTCTGCACAACCCGCTGTGTTAGGCTCATGAAAAAGCACACACACACACACACACACACTCTTTTGTACAAGCACAAATAATCTCTAGATATGCTGTGCAGTGCTTTTTGAAAGATTTACTCTAAAAGCAAATGATGCTACTTTTTAGCCCTCTATGTTGGTTTGTAGTGATTTAAAATGAACTTGCTTTCTATTTCATCTAAATTTCAAAACTGATTGTAACTTACAGGCAGTGATCACATCCTAATCTTTGAACAATTTGATGTTGATTGTTGTGTCCAGTAACTCTATTCAAAGCTCAGACATTTTCTTCACATTTTTGTTCTGTTACAGCTTCAAACTTTAAGATATTTCACAAAAATTTTGTGGGAGAAGCAAAAACAAAGTACCACATAATTGTAAATTAGAAGGAAAATGACATGATTTTAAATATTTTTTACCAAAAGGATCTGAGAAGTGTGGCATACAAGCTCAGGTAGCTGTTTTGATAACGGAAAAAGCCTGAATACCAATACCAATAAAATGTAGATATCAAGGGTTATTTTGCTTAAACTTTACAACCATGTTCTACTTTGTGTTGGTGCATTATGTAAATCCAATTAAAATACTTTGTAACATGACAAAATGTGGAAAAAACTATTTCTATGAACAGCAGCTGGCGTTGCATTCCCATTGAGTTGTGACAGACATTTCCAAAGTCTGACAACGAAACTACAAAGATTCAACAACGATAATTAAATTTGTCTTGTTGCGTGAGTTAGACTAAAATTTCTTTATAATGTTCAAAAGCATGCCCATCTCCCAGAAAAACAAGCTTCTGGCACAATAAAAGCCCCTTCATGTGTTGACAGAGTCATCACTGGATTACCTTAAATATTCATGAAAGGGACTACTGCATCTGTTTTAAAGGACGGGTTCTACATCTGCAGGCCAGAGCGGTTCTGTAGTGAAGCTACTCACGTTGAAGTCAACCACGGCCAGTTATTGATAGTTATTGTTTTTTTTCCAGGAAAGTTTCCAAACTCCAAATATTCTCCTTTTGTTTTCCTTGCTCCAAATCCACTTTCTGCTGTTACTCCTTTTAGTTTTCACCTGCTGGTTCTGCACTTCCAGCTTCTTTTGTTTTAATGTAAACACATAAAACCACGGGATGGGAGTGTTGGACTTGCGTAAAGCCAAATTCACTTAAGACGGGTATATTTTAGGAGAACTTTGAAAGTTCTGTTTCATGTCAGAAAGAAAACAAAAGTCATCCACTCATCTGCACAAACTGTATTTATTGTAAAAATGACCTAGCAGATTTTAGAATCACCTTTAGCAGTGAAAACCTGAAGTAACCATTTTCCTTATGGCTTATAACACTGTAGACAAATGTTGGCCCATTGTTGACCACAGCTTTGATTTTATTTTTAAGAAGTTGATGTTCTCTTAATCTTCTTCCAGTTTTTTTTAAATCACCTCTTCCAGGGTAAGTAGGTCCTGTTGCAATTATTTTCCCGTGAGTTCATAAAAATATTTTTCTACTCAGTTCTTTCACACTTTTGGTATTTTATTATCACCAATAAGCTTTACTGAATCACTTCTTGGTGCTTTTGTTTAACTCCTGTTTTCAGGTTGTTAATAATTTACAAGAACTACAATATCCTTAGGTTCCAAAATCATGATCCCTCCACCACCGTGCTTGACAGCTGCTAATAGAGGCTTGCTTTATAAACAAACATTTCTGGTTTATTTACAGTCTTCGTCATAACTGCACTGTCATGGTCTTTAGCTTGATTTTTGTAGCTTTTCTAAGCATTAGGTAGTCTGATATTGGGGTAAATTTAATAGGAAACTCACTCTGAATTTGACTTCAAAAGTTTTCCTCTGATTTACTTTTTTTAGTCATGGTCCTAAGAGACTTCCAAGATTCCCAGCAATTGCTTCAGGACAATAGTTGATGCTTTTCTCCATTACATTAAGCTATTAAATCGTCACTGGCCAAAATTATAGTTATTTAAAGAGGTGCTAATGATTAGCAGCACTAGGCTGCCACTTTCCATCATTAATCCTAAATTTTCCCTAATTCACATTTTGCCATGAGGTCAAGCAGTATCAGCTGATTTTATGTTAAACCAGACCTCATTCATGGTTTTTATGCGTAATCCAGGAACACAAATCCGAGTCGACCCAAGCTTGGATCCGTTGACTGTTTTCCATTTCCACCAGTTCACCTCCCACAGCACTTTCAAACGGTCCAGCAGTTTCCCCTTCATATCTGCACCTGGCACACATCAGACCTGTGGACTGATGGTAAACACCCATTAGATAATATTTACAGAGCATTTACAAAGCCACTTTTCCAATGGGGTTATAGGTGCTCTGCCGATGTTTATCGCCGTGGGCATTGATCCGTGTCTCATCATGCAAAGGTTGGACCCTGGAAAGGTTAATTGGGAAACAAGACAACATAACAGTTGAAAGTTAGGTAGATTTAGAGGGATTTTTGCTGCTGCTCTCATGGGCAATAAAGGGAAAATTATTATTAACATATGTATGTATTTAGCTATAAAGTCCTTTATATCTGAGCAGTAACAAACAAGTTTGCACATTCATAACATTATGGCCGATGGCAGCTACAGAGCATTATCTGCAGGATTATTTTCTTTTTTCTTTTCAGAAAAATATTAAAATAATTACACCTGAACCGCGGTTTTTCACAGATTACCTTCCTATAGATCAGCAGTGTTTGGTTTGTTCTCCCAGCCCAAATGATCACCCCTCCACCACCATGCTTGATAGTTTAATGACGGTTTATTCGATGAGTTGTTGTATTGTCCGTCACTTAAAATAAAAAAGTTCTTAATTTATTGTTGTCACAATAAATTTCAATTATTGATAAAAAAAACCTGACATTATCGGAAAGGTTTTTACTATTTTGTCCTCTCTTTGCATTAATTAATGTCAGTAAATTTTTAAATATGATTAAATGCAGTTACTGTGTGCAGCTTAGTGATGCAAATCTCCACTTCTTTAAGTAAATAGTCTCCTGAAGAAGAGCGTTTCATATTTTTTTTCAAGAGCAGTATTTTTGTATGCTTGTTTATCATCATTATTTTTATTGTTATCACAATAGTAGCTCAAAATATCATGATAAAATTCTAAGTCCACATCACCAACCTTGTTTCCATTATGTATTTCATCCATCTGTGTTTGTATTGTGATACTGATACATTTAGGAGCTGTACATCCCTCAGATGTTTTAAAATGTTCTTTACTGAAATATATTTTAAAATAACAATTAATGCAGGAGGGTTTTCTTTGGCCATGAAGCCTTGGAAGGTTTTTGTATTGCGTGTTGTTCTTTTCACCTTACATCTGACTGACAACTCGGCTCCATGTAACCTCTTCTATCAGCCCTGCGCAGGTCTCATGCTACCTTACCTACAATGTTATTTCCAGGCTGGTGTTTTTGAATTACACTGTAAGAAACTGGAACCAGAGCCAAACCAGGACTCTGAGAGGTCCTCGAGCTGAAGAGGAGCCACTTTGCAACCAATTCATCACCTCACTGCGGCCCGTCACTCCTCTTCCTCCGTACGTCTCTCTCCCGCTCTCTCTTTCCACTGCTCTCACAAAAAAAATCATTTTCTTTTTGTTCTCCTGTTTCCCCCGTCTTCTCCCTCCTCCCCCCATCCTCGCTGCTGTCTCTCCATTTCCGTCTAATCCCAGAGGAGTAAGCTTCGGTTCTGTTTTGGCGTATGGATATCTGACCTCAGCATCGCCTCTAATCCGGCTTAGTTCACTTAATGATGCCACTTGTGGTGCCACGAACGCCACTGAGAAGTCTATAAAAGCCTTCCATTAAAATGCAAATCTAAGCTGGTGGAGAGAAGCTAAGCGTCACAAAAGTGGGAGAATTTGACCGCGGACCCCTTCTTCTTCCTCTCTCGGCTATGCAGCCGACGCCCCCAACCTCAATAATAACTGATTCTGTGATTAGGAGCACTGCGACGTGTTGCCGGTGAAATAGACCCCTGTTCACGACAGGGGGAGAAAAGGAAACCTATTTTATTTTAGTGGGAGCTTGTGCATTTCCCCCCCTTGTTGTTGTCAGGAAATGAACAAATGGTTATCGCTGTTCGCGGGGAAAATCTCCCATCTTTTGGCCAGCTTTTCCCAGCTGATGCCATTTTCTCCCTACAAGGCAGGAAATGAAATTTCTCCGTGTGTTGTATCACCTCTTGCTCACCGCCTTCTTTTCTGCTCTACCTTTTTTATCAGAATATCCTTTTAGTGGGAGCAAAGAGAAGAAGACGAAGCTCTACTCTCTATCTCAAAATAGAGGAGTTGTCTCGAGCAATAACATGCCATCCACATCCGAACAGATACACACACTGCAATAGAGTAGTTTCAATTTACAGAATTATTTGGAGAACCATATCACCTCTGCCACATACCTTTGAAGGTGTGACAATTAAAACCATATCAGTTTACTTTCAAGGTAATCATTTTAAAGCAATATTGGACATATATTTTTATTTTTTATTTGCGTTTAAGAGGGAATATTTATAGACAAATAACATTTCTAATTAACTTTTAAGCAACAATATACATTTAAATCATAAAGTTGGTATGTATGCTCAGCCTTAAAGCAATATGTTATTGTTTCTTTTCATATTTTGAATGTATTGAAAGTTTTTCTGCAAAATCTCAACAATCTCAAAATAAACATGCGGCAATGTAAAGACTTTAAGAGAAAATTTAAGGACAGAATTAATTCGAAAGTAAAATCTGTATATATTTTTTTATATTATGTAAATACAAGATATACTGCTTTTTATTTTACAGAACAGTATAATTAAATTAAAAAAAATTAAAAAGAAAATAAATATGACCGTTGCTCTTTTATTTCATGCATAAAGATTGTTCTATGTTTCCAAAACTTGGGGTCAGGAACCCAGTGGGGGTCGCTAATTGACAAGTGTGCGGTCTTCAGATATTTAACTTGATAATAAAATTACAGAAATAATGGATATATTTTTGTTAGAAGAGATAAAAATCAGTACTTTTGAAGTAAATGCAAAATATTTACTGGTGTCTCTTTTTTACATTAATATGTACCAATATAAAGTACTGATAAATTTGTTCTGATTCAATAAATAAGAACCACAGAAAAGATGTCACATATACAAAATTATGTGTAATGTAAGATTTTAATTTTGGTTTATGATGGAGTTAAAGTTATAGTACTTTGTTGCTACTTCATAAAATAATTATTAAAGTTATATTGTTTCATGTCAGTGACATTAAAAATTAGATTCTATTTACATACTAAAGTCTTAACTAATTGACTTCTTTAAGGTTAAAGCTACAATTATGTTCATTTTTTATTGTGTCAAATATAGAGTATGGAACAACAATTTTGAGTTTAAATCACAAAAATAATCAGAAAAGGTGGATTTGGAAGAGCTGCTGGGTCTTAGTTGTAATATTACAACAATGTTTCTTGTTTTATTGTTAAATATCAGACTTCATGCTTCCTAAAAAGTTCTAAAAATGCAATAAAATAATCAAAGTCAAAGTGAAGAAGAGGTAAAAAAAATACTTAAAATTTGTTAATTGTGTTGCAACCAAATTGGGTGCTGATTGTTTATTGTGGCAATACTTTCCTGTCTCACTTTAAGAAGCTTAAAAAAGTCATTCATAAATATCATAAGTAGTGTAGTATAAAATTTCTCTTTCTGACACATTTTTTATTTATTGCCAATTCATTTACCGGTTATTTGTTCTGTAAAATATCAGACAATTAATATAAAGATCAAGTTTGGTCGCAATGCGTTAGCATTGATTTAACTCCAGTTATGTAAAACAAGGCTACTTAACAATTCCTTAGTGCTGCGCTAATTATTTTTAATACCACTTTTCTTTTACAGCAGGGACCTTTTTATTTTTATACTGAAAGCAAGAAGCCTGGTGCATGACTTCCAGTATGAACCGTTCCAAAGAAATGAAATGGTCCCATCTGTGCTCATTTTGCCATCAAGTGCCCACAGGGAGTTTATCAAAATTAACAAATGGCATTTACTCAAAATGGTGCAGTTAAAACATACACTTGTTACAAACAACATTGCATTTTAACACCAGAAGGAAAGTCTACTAACAGGAAGCAAACTTTTACCTTTTTAAAGTCTTCAGTACAAGTCGACTTTAAACTGTAATCATCTGCAGCGACTTAAGCATGGCCACACAGGAAAGTGTAAGGTACCGTGGACTCTTTTGAACAGCAGAGTCAAGTTAGTAGTGGGAAATGGAGGGTGTAAAGTGGGAAGGGCGCAGTGAGAGACGGAGATGTGGGGAGCATCTGCCTGTGGTCATGGTTCATTCACTTTTGCTATGGCCTCTCAGCTCTTTAAAAATGCAAGACGGAGAAAGAAAAAGAGTAGCGAGGGGGTTGGGGGCTGGTAGTAGACTATAGAGTTTGCATACCATTAAATTTACCCCTTAGTTTTATTAGTTTCCTCTTGATATCACTCGCGTCTGTTTGCCTTTTCTGTTTTCATCCATCTTTTGGTCTTTGTCGTTAATGTAAACTCAATGATGGGTGCTTGATCCTCTTTAAATCGCCTTCAGATGGCAGTTGAAGACCTGGTCAAAGGAGGAAAACAGGAACTTGATGATGACCTACACAGAATTCAGTTGGAATCAAAAGCGGCTCCATCATGTATTGTTGGAGGCTCCCCCCTCTGCTTATTGGATGGATCCAGTGTTTTGGGCACTGCAAGGGGCAGGGAATTGATTAGAGTCCATGGCCTGACAAAAGAGGTGTGTTTGCATGTTAAAAAAAAAAAGTCTGGGCAGAGAGGAAGAGGTGAGGTCACCGCTTCACTGCTTCTGAGGCCTTTGGCGCCACACTGATAAGGCAACACAAGCCTTTGCTTTCGACAGCACAAGATGTATCTACTTGTGATATCGCATCACTCCTGGACCAGCCCCACCCAGACACCTCCCTCACCCGCTTCTACCCGCCCCCTACCAACGTCACATCTATAGCACGAGGAAGCAAAGTGTCACTCTTGAAGGTCTCTCTTAGTGAAACGTTGACCTCAAGGGCATCAACGTTCTGGACAGATTGGAGCAGATTCCACAATACAAACAATCTGCAACACAAGCCCACAAAAGTAAGTTCAACTGCAAAACCAAGTCATTCAGCTACTCCATAACTTAGATAATACCAATGTCCGTGTAGCCTAAAAGGGCTACACCCATCTCTCCTCAGTGTTCTGGCAACATGAAGCATTCAGTAGAAACCCTTATATTCTGTTAAAAAGACCCTTTACATATTCATAACTGCAGTCAACACTTGACATATTCTCATGTCACTGGTTTGTTGTTGGTTGTCATGCTAATACCCAGCATCACTATAACAAGATGCCTCAATAGGAAACATGAGCAATTACATAAAGGAAGAGAAAGAATAACAGAGACCAACCCCTGCACCTTAACTTCGGCTCTTAATACTGGTAAATAAAATCCGGAGAAACAAATCGCCTCTTTCTTTATTAGAGCCCACACCTTTGAAAAATGGAAAAATGGCTTAATTGCAAAACTGCGTCGCTGTCCACTTAACAGCTACAGGGAGCATAAATCAGAGACTGAGCCAAGAGACCCATGATATCTCTGCAGAAGGGACAGTCACGTTGATGGGAAGATGGATGGAGCTAAATGTCTGTCAAGCCTTGGAAAAAGAAAATACTTTAGATTGTGGTAGAGACATTTATCTGCAGTTACAATTGAATACTTTAGATCGAAGTACATACATTTATTAGAATGGCACAGTCAAAGTCCAGACCTAAAGCCAGTTGGTATCAGTGGCAAGACTTGACAATGGATTTTCACAGGTTTGCACATTTTAAGGCTACAGTCAAACCCCAAAACATAAAGCTGTGACTGCATGGTCGTTCTTCATCATATTGATTCAGGAGCTGAATACAACTGCATGGCACTTTTTTCAGACCTGTATTTATAAAAAGATATTCAGGCATAAATCGTATAAAATTAATCTAAAATACTCTGAAATGTGCAGCTGGAATATGACAAGATCTGGAGCTATTCAAGGGCTTTGAATGTTTTTGCACAACTCTGGATCTGTGTGATTACGAGAAGGCATATTTTCTCGCTTTCTTTTATCATTTCTGTGGATAAATGTCACCTGGGGACATTTATTCTCAGACAGTACAAGATAAATTGTGCTCAACTTAACCTTATCAAGAAACATGTACATTCCAGGACTTTTGCTTTAAAAGAACAAAGAACAATATTGGGTTGTCTTTGTGAGCCAGGTCTTTATGAAACCCATCTTCCTTTCTGTTCTGCTTCCCTCTGTTGGCTACACTCTTTCATTTGTGAGTCCTTTGTCCTCTTGTGCGCCTCCGTTTTGTCCCATTAACTCAGATGTGTCAAGGCATGCCCATTGCTAGCTGTGCCCAAGCCCGAGCATGGCAAAGCGGGACAGATGGTTGCTAGGGAGGTTGCCAGGGCGGATCACTGGGCCTGTGAGTGCGTGTTCTGTATCTGAAAGCCACGCTTCACCGTTGGACAATGGCAGCGCCGGCCCACACCAGGGCAGGGTTGTGGCACCAAGCCGCGACCCAATAATGCTGGTGCCGCTGAGGGTTGCGACCTGGAAACGGGGGCCGACTGTGATAACAGCTTGGCCGAGCAGTGGGGAGGACACCTTGTCACAGTTGCCATGTCGTAACGCGTGAATGTCACTGTCCTGCTTTGCCCGCCTGGCCTCCACCTCTTATTTTCCTCCAATCCAATCCCCCCTCCTAACTCTTTATGCACACACATCCTTTCTTCCCTTAGTCCAAGACTCTGCCTCCATCTTTAGAAAAACAGCATGCCCCAGAAAGATATGGAGACCAGTACAAGGAAGGAGAATAAAAAGATCCCCTGCTGATTTATTGCATTATTCCGTTCTAAGGCTCGGCTTTGAATCCACACCTTGGCACAAGGCTGGATTTGCTTTGATAATCCCTTTTGGAAACTACAATCCATGTCATTTGGTTTACAGCACCTTGTCAGTTCTGTGGGACTTCATCAAACATGGTCTGGTTCGTGTATAGCCATAATAAACACACCCGCAAATTGTAAAACTGGACTACGAACCATTACATCATTGAGATGCCTGCTCTTAGTGAAGGATCACTGTCTCAACAAGTAGATACAGCGCTGGTACAAGGTATTTTCTTCCTTTTGTGTAGCTTTAGATCTTCAGACAAAATTCAGCATCAGACAATAAGTCAATAAACGAAGCAGCTATTTGTTACGGGAGAAAAACAACCCAATAGTTTGGATCAAGAACCTGCCTGGCAACATGAAGTAGGTGAAAAATCTCTAAAAGCAACACATCTTGCCCTGATTTCAATAAATTAAAATCTGCATGTTTTAGTCTGGAAAATGTTCCAGTCCAGTGGACGATGGTGAGATATTATCTGTAAATGGAGAAACAGGGTTTCCCTCAGTCTATTATAAGCCTGGTGGGCCACCAGGCTTAACTTGTGTCCCCACCAGGCTTAGTATTGCTTATTAATCTAAGTTTTTTACTCAATGTTTGCATTTTTAAGACTTTAAAGTTGGTGTTGAGGTATTAATCTTCCAATTGTCCAATGAACCATGATTACTAAGTGATATTTTCAAGCTTCCTGTCAACGTTAAACATTTTTTAACTCAAAAACACAGCAGGCTGCTGGATGAATGACTTCCCCAGTGCCCCAACCACCGGGCTTAGCTAGTTTTCTGGGGAAAACCTTTGAGAAAATAGGCTTATATCTGATTGAGATGCTGTGGGAGTTGATTAAAAAACCTTCGGCATAGATGGACTGAAACAATTCTGCTGAGAGGAGTGCAATGGTTTAGGGGGGAAATTACTTTTTCTGATAGAGTCATGTTGTTTTAGATAATCCATTTACTCAAGTTATCTTTTTCTGATATAAAAATTAGTTGGAATTAAAGAATTTAAGTCTTTAGAAATAAGTAAAGGAGAAAATACATTTGATAGTGATGTAAAGTGTTAATGGAAACATACATCTCCTTTATTAAATAAGAATCCAGTATCTTAAGAAGGTCAACATTTAAATTGGCTTCATTTTAGTAGGGCAGATTAGACACAGCAGGTGAGGTCTACAGGCAGTGGAAACAGACTGCTTGCACTGGCACCACTTCCAACCAGCAATGACTCTAATGGATCACTTTCTGAACTCCTGGGAAGAGATATCAAATGTTGTCATCCGTGTCGTAATTCAGACCTAAAATTGGTATTTTAGGAGAGAGAAGAGGTCTGGCCACAGAGGTCCTGCCATGGCTGCTCTGATCTGACATCTGTGACGTGTGAAGCACTTGACCAGAGAAATCACTGTCAGTCTGCTATATGTAAGACCATCAATACTTCAGGGCTCACTCAGATCTCACTTCTTAATTGTGTCAATTTGACCGAATTTCTTCTCCTCCAGCTGTCAACTTTTTTAGCACAGAAATAAAGCAACAAGGTTCACACTAGGTTGATTTATGGAGATTATCTTCCTAAAAAAAAGATACTTTACATCATAAAGTACCTGCAAACTAACCTGAAAAGCTTTCAGAATTTGAATCTGCTTTTTTTTTTCAAATATGGAATGAGAAAAACTATTTTTGCTACTGTCCATATCTGATGTCTTGCTCTCACAAGCAGCTCCCTTAGGTTTTTCTCTGTTAGCTCTTGAAGCTTCTGTCTTGAATTTTTGCAGTTTGTAACCACAACATCATATTTGGCTGTGAATAGTTGTCAGGTGATTATTAGGCTGTGTTGGCCTTTTTATCGGAAGACTTGATGAATAAAATGTCTTAAGCTTTCTTTGAGATGCAATCATCACACAGGTAGGCTTTGCTCGATTGGAAACAAAAATTGGCGCAGTTTGCTTTCACAATCTTTGAAAAACCTTTATCCTTCCTGACTGTGATGGTGCTGTAGCGAGAAACAATACAAAAACTCCTGAAAAAGACAAAACATATCTTCCTTCTTCACAAAATATAAACAAAAATTGAGTTGTTTCAGATTTTAGTGGTTGTAGGATTTCTCTTTTGTCTGCGAGCCATTTCTCAAGCTAGCATTAGACTATCATGGTTGCTTTGGTTGTGTTTACCCAGAATGCCCGGAGCTATAGGTTGCTTGTTACTTTTGGAGCTTTCACATATGCATTTGAAGCGTTCCAGAGTTTGAATGCACATTCACATTTCCAAAAATGAACCATAGTTTCCCGGCAAACAGGCTAGAGTTCGATTAAAGTGGACTAAACAGGAGCTGGTGTGAATCCCACTTACAGATCTGAGTGAAAATGTGTTCTGACATAAATAGCAGCCATGAATATATTGATAAACCATCATCCACTGAAGAGCTGAGCTGTCTATTGAAGCTCAGTCCAGTGACTCTGACAGGGCCACAAATATCCAACCTGGGTGTGAGTATATAAGAGTGTGATCTCCCCTCTCACTCAAACCATTCAGAAAGTGACTGATGACGTTCCTCTCCAGTGCCAGGCAACATTACAGCACAAAAGGGCCCACTCAGGGAGAAACAAAGACCCTCTAATTGTGCCTTTGAGCAAGCCGCTTGGTCAGTCAGCTGGTGGCAAGTGGGTCCCTTGGGCTTGCCTCTCCAGATTGGCTAGGACCTGGGCAGCTCAGAAACATGAGGCTTTGTCTTCAGTTTCAGATGTGCAACTAAATGTGTTTGAGCATTGGATTATATACATTTAATGTTCACTTTCAGGATTGTGGAGGTGAAACACTGTTGGAAGGTCATTTGCAGGTTATATTTTCTAGATAGTGCTCTTTGCATCCTTGTTTGGTTTAAATTCAGATCATCTGGTCCAGCAGACTGAAGCTAACAACAAGTCTGAACAAGACTATGATTAAAATTTTTCTGAAGCAACTTGTCTGAAAAACATCATAACGGTTTGTACTGTTCAATGCTTAAGTTAAAAGAAAATGAACACAAAAGCGCTTAATTGGTTACAGGTAATAATTGAAACTGGTATCGGCTAGTGAAAGCTGATTGGTGCATCTCCTAAAGATTTATTTTTTTTGTGCAAAACAAATTTAATTTTTAAAACCTGAGCTATGCATAAGTCTACATGTTTTTTATTTGTGACATAAAAAGAATGGCTAATAACTGTTTTACTTTTTTCTTGTAAATTAAAGGGCAAAACTCAACAGTTTTTTGGTTTCGGTGTGTCGGCAACATTGTTCTAAAATCCGTTAGCAGTTCAGTTCCTTTTAAGAAAGAAAATCTGATGTTCAGTCTTCAACTGTAATTTAAGTTGAACACAGCCAATGCCTCTTTTTAAACACTAATTGTAAGCAAATTGTCTTCTGGGCTCTAAAAAGATGAAAGAAACACATCTCTGGGTTATTTGATGTTTCTTAAAACTGATTTACATACTCGAGTATCGTGAGAAAGGAAAAGGGTTTAAAAACTGAAAACGCCAAAGCGGGCAAATATAAATCACAGTAAATCAAAGCCGCACAGCGACAGCCTGAGCTCACCCCTTCCACCCCACCCACACACACACATCCACACCGTCGCTGACTGCAGAATATATACGGTGGCGAAACATGGTGCTCAAAATAGTGGGCTGTGTCGTCCAAATCATGCGGGACTCTGGGAGTGTCCTGACTGTGATGGATGGTGGATGCTGGTGGTCTGTTGTTGTGGATGCGCGCAGCCAGGCCATTTGGTCCTATTGTTAGTCATTGTTAACGGGAGGCTATTGAAGACTCACCCTGCCTCTGTTCAGGAGGTCAATGGGGTTCAATGACGTTGTAATGGCTCTTTAAAGAGGTAAAATTAGAGTGTGCTGCAGTGTTTTCACCGCGATTAAACATCTCTTCCAAAAAAGGACAGATTAAAATTTGTCTTTATTGGTCAAAACAAAAGAAGGTAGTTTGTATTCTGCACCCTAACTGCTCCTTCACATCAAAACATGTTTTGGACAAAGCTAGCCGGCTATTTGTGGCATCTCCCATGTAGCGGCATGTCGCAAGTTTACTGTTTGTTGCTGTGAAAAGACAGCCTGCTCTCTCATGCATATTTGCCTGAGTGTGTGTGTGTGTGTTAGAAAGAAGGACCGGCTGCTCTGGTGAAGCAGCGACAGACAACAGACTGACAAGCAGGCTGCTCCCGCCGCGCCTGCGCTGCTGTGCCCCGAACGCACCACTAGAAAGTGCTCTTCTGCAGATTATCCGTGACTCCTTCGCTGGTTCTCTCTGCAGCTGTTTCACACACGTAATCCCATTTCTTACAGAAAGCACAAACGTGTCACCCCCTCAACTGTCTGAGCGGGAGGTGAAAAACCCGTTCTGCAGAGTTTAAACCTACAGGGCAATAATAGCTGCTTGGAGTCACTCAAATTCAAATTCATTTAGAAAACGATAAGAAAAGATTTGGTCTTTTTCCAGTCAATTCCTGCCAACATCTGAGCCCTTTTTTCTGAGTACAAAAATGTCCTGGATGTGTTCTTTGTGTCCGCTGTCTCCTAAGCAGGGTAATAAATGTAAATAACAGTCTGCAGAGAGATTAAGGTCTCCATGCTAGGCTGCACAGCCAATTGAAATCTGCTGATGAGGACAGTCGGAGGACCAACTGTTCCTCAGACAACACCACGGAGCTGCCAATCCGTCGCCATTTGTTATCGGCTCTCACCACGATCTGCCGGGGATTTCATAGTCCCAGTCCCGTTGGGATTATAGTGTGTTTGAACAATAAGTAAAATTTGGTGGATATGTGTAGCTTTGGATTGGAAGGATTGAAGGAAAGTGCAACATAAATATATAAAAGTAATAATAATGTGTCTCCCCCTCTGCATGGTTAGGTGCTGAATGCGTGACAATAAAATAATTCCCGACGGACCGTGTGACTCCCGGGTCTCCTATCCCAGTGGAATTGCACATTTCCCAGTGTCCCCAGTGTCTCCTCCATCACTGTTAAGACAGTAATTATTTCTTCGTTTTCAATTAGCGAGCCAGAATTCGACGTGGACGCCGAACCCGGAGAGGCTGCGGCTATCTCAGCTGGTTGCAAAGCCAGAATTAATCCTTTTATGACTGAGGCTGATTATCTGTTGTTAGAAGCAGCAATGAAAATGATCACATTTTGTCATGGTAAAACCACACCAACACAAGCAGTGCGTAAATGTAAAGTGGAATGGAATCATACATGTTTTTAATATTTTAAAATCAATTTGTATTCTAGTAGAATTCAGTAGCAGAAAATTATTTTTGCTGGTTATGAAAGGAAAAGACATTTTTTTATTGTCGATACAGATTTTTGGTTTTCTTTGGCGTTTCTTTGGTGTTTCTGATTTTGACTGTTTTCCTGTTTTCCTTTCTTTAGAACTGTAACACATGAAAAAGCTAAAAAGTTCTGCAGATTCATGTGTAGAAGTTGTAGAAGTTTAAAACCAACAGAAATTGCAGGAAGTACTAGATTAAGGCAAAACAAATCTTTTTAACGTTCGAAGAAAAAAAAAGATAAGCTGCTTTTGGTTAACATGTTTATAAATCAAAAATGATTGGAGTTTTTAATTTTGGTGCTTTTAATAAATAGGAACAACTGCATCAAGCAAAACTGGTCTGATTAGTGTCTCTGACCAATCAATTGTTTCATCTTTGCATCTATTACATGAGATACTTGATTTTTGATAGATATTACTCTATTTATAGACAGAAAAATAGTAAAAATAGCTTTGCATAAATGATGCAAGAAAGAAGCAACATTCAGTACCTCGAAGGCTTAAAATATGAACAGTTCCAGGGATTGTGTGTTATAAATCACAGTGCCGTCTTGTTGTTTTACCTCACAGCTTACAAGGTATCTGCTTGAAGTTGTGAATAATATCTCTGTTTTGGCCTTGCAGCAGAAGCCACATGTTTGCATTTGTGAAAAGTTTCCCCCTGCGAAGCCCTCTGCTGTATGGTTCAAGAGGAGAATGTGGACCACGTGTACTGGTGGTTTTGTAGAAAAAGCAATGCATAACCAAATCCTTTTTGATTTCCGGTGCAGCACACTGTTGTGGCCCTTTTGAAAAAGCATTATATAAACATTGGTGGCCCCCCCTCGTGAATGTTTTGGAGCAGAGGGGAATAATATCCACATTTACACACTAAAGTAACGTCTCAGCAAATGTTAAGCACATGTTGGATGTAGCTTATTAGCACATTGTACGATTATTGAGTGTGGCCTCAAACCGTTTCATTTCTGGGAATCCTTCGCTGAAAACTTCCCATGGATGCAACAATACAAATGCTTTGCTTTGCTGGCAAAACGTGAACATGAAGCTGCATATTTTAAGCAGCTTTTATTGCAAATAGAAATAAAAAAGTAATATTTTTATTTATCTTGTGAGGGTCACCCTACATAAATAACTTCCTTCAACATGAGTACAAGTTGCGGAGGTGTTGTTTGAAACTTTGATGCATGGCGAAGCGTGTCTCAGAGACACCGTCCCGCTGTGAATAAACCTGTGTCTGTCCTCTTTTGGGAAATGTCGCCGCCATTCTATTTAATTAGCTTTCCGTAGCGTGCCTGTAAAGGAAACAATTAGTCTTAATTAAAATCGCTGCATGCCGTTGTGTGGTTTCAGAGTAATAAACCGTAAGCTGGCTCTGGTGCTCACTTGCTGAGCTTAAATAAATAATTTCCATTCATTTTTATTGAGAAGTCACTTTACATTTACCATGGGGAGGACTTCATACTGTTCATATTTATCCAAACTGGCATTGCTGGTCTGGCCATGAATAATTGATGGGCTTTAATCAAATAATATTGGGCGAATGGGTCTACAGCGATGTATGATGTTTATGGATGGGCAATTAGCTGCTGCTAGTCATATAAGTGCTAAAACTGTCTTTACGACCATTGAAAGATTTTGCCAATAATTTACCTTTAATAGCGTTGGATTTTTATTTAACTTTTTGCAGCTTTTGCCACTCAGCATGAAACATAATAAACAGATTTGCGCATGACGAATGAGAGAGGCAAATATTGTGTATGTCTTAGGGCTGCAGAGGCGAGGAAGTAGCCTAAAGATGTGCTGAAAAATGATGAGGGGGGAAACCCACGGATGGAGCATAAATTTGGTTTAATATGTGACTTCTCTGCAAGAGAAGTGAAGCATTAAGCCACCTTGTTCTCCCCATTCTTGCAAAGCACTGTGCGGCTTATTATTTTGTAGTTGTGAGTGTGCACATGCTTTGAGTTAACTCTTATTATTAGTATTATTCAAATATCTGTAGGAAGGAGTACTCACATAGGACCAGGGATTATTATTATTACAGTAATTAAATGTTAGAGGAGCTGGAAGCAACATGGAAAACAATTTAAAAAGTCCAATTGTTGTCCCCTCGGGGATATATTCTTATGAACGCTCTTTACTACAGCAAAACTGCAAATAATTTTGTCTTTATAGTTAATAATGCACTGATCAGACTTTTAATGGCCGATATTTCAAGTTTTGAAATTAAAGGAAGAACATTGCATGCTTCGTTAAAGTATTAAAAGTTCAACCATGCTACTTTGTTACTGTTTTTGTCTTTGTTGTTAAATATTCTTCGGATTGGGTGCAGCAATAATTGACTTTCTAAAAACCTAAACTTTAGTGTCGTTTTTTTCTAACAAAGATCTCTGCATGTGGACAAACATCACAAAACAAATGTTGGTTTTGCATAAAACTATGCAGGCATATAAAAAAGTATAATGTCAGTGTAATTCCAGCTGTTCTGTGAAGATCTCTGAGCTTTGCTAGAACATTTGTGAGCAAACAACATCGTAAAGAGCAAGGAACACTTCAGGTAAGTTTGGTTTGAAAACAAAATCTCAGGATTCTGTCCTGTTTGACTGAACTTGAGCTGTTTTGCAAAGAGGAAAGGGTAAAAAAAATATGCTTCAAGACATGCAACAAATAGGTGTAGCAGTGGAAAATGGTTCTACAAAGTATAAACTCTGAGGGTTTGATTACAAATGCATAAAAAACATCTATGGATTTTCCTTAACCTTGCGTTAAACTTCGATAAACATCTGTCTGTAGCATGAAAAAACAAAAGCGTCCAAGCAATATGAATACTTTTGATAAACAGTTTACACTGAGCAGCATCTTCTTGTGCGAGTGTCGTCCTGTAAGCAGGCACAGTTTCACATGTCAGGCCTGAGGTGGCACTTTGTCAAAGTTCAGGTGCATTTTCAACTTTTTCAGATCTGGGTGCCTTTCAGAAAAGCTTAATTAAACTAATTATCCAACCACAGCTCCGGAAGATATTCAGAACGATTAGACCTTTAGTCCCTCTGATGGGGTATTATTAAACCCCTGTAATTTTCTTGCTAATTTAAAATAAATTGGAAGTAATATGTACGGTGCACTGGGCACATATTGTAGCTCTGTAATATATGGCTTTTGTAAGTGGCTGAGATAAAGCTAACCTTTTCCTCCTACTTCTAGGTTCAAGTTAATTAAATCTCCTTTTAATTGTATTTTAACACAAAGCTCACATTACCTCCATTAATATGTCTTTTCGAGAATGAGCTACAAAAAGCTAATGGGAGGACTGAATGAAGAAAAACGAGAGAGAGAGCGGGAGAGAGAGAAAGAGAAGGAAAGTAGTCATTTTCCCCTCTTCTTCATTTTCTCTTAGAAGTGAAGTGTCAGCGAATTCAGTGTGGTGAGGGCAAAATTAATTATTTTAGCTTGATAAAGCTTTTCATCTCTCCGACTCCTCGTGCTGAAAAAGCCAATTAATGATGTCAAACATGCTCTCCCTCTCCAGGGACAGCCTCCTTTCTGATGAGTGTGTTTACCGCGATGGGACAGACAGGGCCGAGCTCCGCGTGTGTGTGTACGTGGCGCCCGTCCGCGCGACGCAGGGCCCTTCCTTCCTAATCAGGGCCCACCTGTCAGGCCCTGCCTCATTATCTATCTACAGAGAGGCCATTTTGTCAGGGCAGCTTCCTCTGAAGACAGCAGCCTTCTGCCCGCCAAAGGGAATGTATGGCACTGTCCTCTGAGATAATTCACTTAATTATAGGATAGAAGAGCCCTCAAGCAGCTATAGGTCAGCACAAAGTGACATTTTGCTCTGTTCGGAGCTCAAACAGCTTCAACTATGTGCAGCTTTGGAGACAAGAGCATACAGATTTCTCCCATCTGAGGAAAGGTTGGCTTCCTAATGAACTGACGAGGAAAATTCTCTTATCTGGAGCGCCATTTGAACCGCAGGGTTATAGGTTAGAGTCGACTACAGCGGCAGCCCCAGTGGAGGCATTTACTATCTTGCTCAGGCACACAAGGACATAAATTTGACTAAATGCATGATTGAACATAGAACTTGAACCTGGGCTGTTGGGGCTGCAGCCATTACACCAGTATTTTCCAACCTTTATGACCCTTAAAACAAATCAGGCACTTTGTCAGAGCTTTCTCCCTGCTTCTCCTGATATATGTTTTCATTAAAAACAATGTCACTGAACCCTAAATTTAAAACTCTCAGGGTGTCTCAACCATATGCATTCACTAAAAGGAGGAAATTATGTGTTGTGGAAGTATTTTCCTCCTGGCTGATTATTTCTGTTGCTTCGTTTTTTGCCACTTAGATGTTTCAGATCATACAACATTTTAACATCGGTGTATTCAAACCAAACTGACTAAATGTGAAAAAGCATTAAAATAATAGTTTTTTTGGCAGGCAAGTTCAGTTTAGTCAGTCACAGGATTTCAGTGAACAGTGAAACGTGATGGCGTTGATAAAGCGCTACACAAGTACAGACCATTTACCATTTAATATGGTGTCTTTCTGTGGAAACTTAAGTGAGTTCGTCCAGGAAAGAGACACAACTAACACTGTCAGTAACGTCTTGATGTGGCAGATCATTTGTAGAAAGGTCAGGAGCAGAACAATATCTTCAAAGTGACAACTCGCCTTGCATTTTTTTTGACAAAACTGCAATGGAAAAAATGTGATGTTTACTGCTGGCGGAAAAGACAAAGAAGACAGGAAGTAGTTGGAGGATGATGGTGTGTCATGTTTTTAACGACTTTTGACTTAAACTTATTCATGTTGTATCTTAATTTTGTTTCTTATTTAACGGAAACACCTCGGTTGCAAATTAAAATGTTTTTAGCCTCTTCTTCTCTTTGTTGCAAGCAGGAAAGTACAGAAAGCGAACTAGCAACACGCAGAAATCAAAAAGCTTAGCGTTGCAGCCATGTGAAACTGTTTTATCTTTCTGTTAGCGATTGTGTTTGCTGTGATCCTCCCTGCTGTCACACAGCTCATCAGCAGGACGGATCATCGGAACATGCGACCCGTTCGGGAGCTGATGTGCAGAACCGGTGTGTTTCTCAATGTGCATGTTTGTGGATAAATACGCGTCTGTGTTGTGCTGCTGGACGGGGCGAGAGTGAAATATGGACTTGGGAAGGAAGATGAGCGTGGTGGTGCAGATCTTTGACAGCACGATCAAGATGTACTTGGCTGGTGTGGTGAGTGTGTGTGTGCGTGTCTGTTTGGTTGTAGGGAATGTGTGTGTGCTGGCGTCTAAAGAATGGCACCCTGTTGTCAGTCGGACCTCCGAAGCCTAAACCATTCTGAAGGAGGGTGGTGATTTAAAATCATATCCCTGTAATGTAAGAAACCCAAACACACATCACACACAGACACACATGTACGTACATACATGCAAATACTTATGAGAACCATGTGGGACAGACTGTCTGTGACATTACAACCATAATCTGACTCGCTCTCCTGCCCATCTCCTCCTCGTTAAACCTTCATTTGGGAAGGTTGTCTGTCTGGGTGTGTTTGTGCCAAGTCATCTTTTTTAAAAAGCAGAGCTTGTCAGTCTGTCTTACAAGAATAAGTTGTTTTTTTTAAAATTTGTTTTACATCTCAACTCTCAAGGCTAATTTAGCCATCAGTCAACTGAGCTGATCTGACGCTACACGTGTCTGCTTGAATTTGAGTGACATTTTTGTCTGAGAGGTTGCATCAGAAACCAAGTTTAGCACTTTGTGTTTGCTGTTTCTTGTTAACATTTAAGTTATTCAGTTCCCAAATTGCTCTTCCTTAGCTATTTCTACCTGTATGCCATTTCCACAGACAACAAATCAAACTATTCTGCAGTTATGATGAGCGGGAGTGTCGATGTGGAGCAGAGTGTTTGGTGATGCTAAACAGTCCACAGCTATTAGTGCAAATGTATGTATAGAATACTGGATATTCCCTCTGTCAACATCATGTTCATAAGTTGGGTTTCGTCTCTGGTCATGCCAAGATATTCTCCTTCACAAGTCATTTACTGTAAGCTGCTACCAGAGGAATTTTACACTTAATGAGTCCTGCGACCTTCTTCCCTCCCCCCATGAGTCCCTCAGCACTAATATTTCATTCAAGCTGTCTCAAGCTTTTCTTTTGGCAGTTCTACTAAGTATTCGCTTAAATTGTGAATGATGATGTTAACTGCTCAACATGTGGGACTTTTATTTACTGTGCGAATTTAAGAAAGAGCATTTTTAACCCAATCAGCTATAAGTTCTTTCTCAGTGTTGCAAATTGAAAAATGAAGAGTAAGAAATTGCATCTTTGCAATAAGTTCTATGAGTTATTGATTAGTTTACTTACTGTACATCAAATTAACGACAGTTGTGGCACTACTGGCATTATTTTTAATTGTTTCCACAATTATTTACATAAATGAAGCTCTATACTGTAATGTTCAGATGAAAGTAAGGGTCACATTTGTATTAAATTTACTAAAAGTTGAATAGTTTTTATTCCTCTGTTGCTCCTCTGTGAGACTTTTTACCTCGTTGTCTTTAATTCAACGTGTCCTTCTTCATCCTTTCATCACCAGAGTTTCTCTTTCGTCCTCCTCTGACTCGCAAAGCCGCAGCTCGTCAGAGTCCTCAGCACCCTGCCCTCATCGCTGGTGTGTTTGACATTATGTGTCAAAGCAGGCCACACTGTCTTATTTCAGCCCTTGACATTTTCTTTTTCATCTTCTTTTTTAAAAAAATATTCTCTGCCGAATTCCTCCCTGACCAGAGGCCCTTTTTTTGTTTTCTGTACATATGTCAGACGCAAATGGCCCTCGTGATATGGGCAGCTTGACAGACTTCATCCTTGTATCCTTACTTGAACTTTAGTGCTTTCAGAGCCATGGTTGTTTTCCATGTGAAGTTACATCAGAATGCTTTCATCAGCAGAAATCTGGGCCTGGAGATTAAAAACTGCACAGGGGAAAACCGTCAATGATTACATGTCTGCTTAGTCCAAGAAGTGGGAAAATTGAGTAGATGGAAAACATAATAAACTTGTCAAAGACAAAGGGGAACTAGTGATGGCAAACAATTAGGAGTTACATGAAAGTTTCTTTGTTTTCAACAAATGGCTAAAAAAATCCCCTTTGATCGAATCGCCTTTATTCGTTTCACTGTACATCTCTTAAGTTTGATGACACATTTTGATTGACAACGTGGATTTTTCTGCTAAGCAAACCCATCTGTTGACTTTAACGCAGACATCACTGTAATCGCTTCTTGATTTCTACATATTCACTGTCCGAACAAAGTGAGGGAAGGGTCCCGGGAGGAGGAGAAGAGGAGGAGGTAGAGGACTTGAGGAGGCGGAGAAGGGGGTGGGGTGGCAGCTGAAACCTCAGTGGTGTCACAACTGCCAATTTGTGGCCAGTTTGAGATGTTGACATCTGCATTCTTTCACGTTCAGTGCAACGGAGGACCGGCCTTAGATTGCTTTATTTATCTCAAAACGCCTGCGGTTGAAAGGATGTACCGTTTCTGTCTGCATGACATGAGAAAAGGAGAAAAGAAGAGCCAACAGTGTCCCAAAAACAACATCACCATGTACTAATCTTCCACAGGCCTGAATGGCCTTGATCTTACAAATATCCACATACACAGGGAGTTAAACTGGAAACTGAAACATGTCGGAATGCATGTGAAATCACAAAACAATTTTAAGATATAAAATTGTTCCTAAAGCTATAAAATGCAACTTTCCTGCAGATCTTTGAATTTCTACATTGTGTATGATCTGAGTGATTTGGCTGTTTTTGTTTCAAAATTGTTCACCAATAATAGTTTCTTAGCAACAGAAGTAACCAAATAACTAATTATAACAGCTAGTTTGTAGGATCACATGATCCTGATTCTTATTGATAACGGTGTTTTATTCTTCAATGTGCTTCCAGTTTGATATGTCTGGACAAAACTTTCTAGAAAAGTTTTCCATCTGCTTCATACATTTAGCATTTTGCTTTGAACATGGTAGAATTTAATGACCAGTGTTTCAGCTGCTTTCCCAACATGGCAACCCAGGTTACATGGCGCAGCAAGACAGAAACCTGTAGCAACCAATACAGCCACATAAATGTTAAAACAATCACAGTTTTTGATAAATTTGATATATAATATTCAAAATAAATCAGTTCATTAAAATAAATAATTTGTTATTAAATTTTGACCTTAAATGACCCTTCCTCTATAATTAATGTGCTTATTTTCATTTTTTAATCAGCTTTTTTACATGATCTATACTCACCTCTTGGCTTAAAAGCAAGAAAATGAAGCTTTTGTATGTTAATATTTTTGCCATAAATGCAACAGGGGTTCATCTTTTGGGAAATCAGCTTCGTTAGATCAGCAAAAAGATTAATACAAACCTTAATACAGCTTTTCAACAAGTTACAGTCGCCACAATAAACTGAAAGTTTGATTTGATGTTTGAATATTTAACTTTTTAAAATCATCTTTCATTCATTGTTGCATTTTAGACTTCCTGGTATGAGTTGCATTGTATAAAATGGTAATTTTCTGGTTGACTGACAACTTGTTCAACCACAGAACCATCTGACTATATTTGCTGTTGTGTTGCGCGGTCCGCTGGTAACCTGTGCCAGAGTTTAAAAGCTGCTGCGTTTGATGACCCAAAGACGGTAACGTGATATCCATCTGCATATCACAACCAGATTGTAGGGGAGCTTTTAAGAGTACATTTGTGTTCAATAAACATCTTGTCTTTTCCTATTTGTATCCCTGTTGGTCATTCAGCTGCTCTGAGTCTGTCTCTGACTTTCAAGCACAAACAGCTGAGAGTCAGGTCCAGGCCGCTATCTTTATCCGGTATCTTCCCTGTGTACGCGCCTCAGCCACGTCAACTCCGATTACTGTGATTTCCTTTTATTTGGCCCGTCACACACGCATAAAGGCACGCAGACTGTTGCGTGCCGCAAACGAATGCGACGCGGAGATGTGCTCGTCTACCCACACCATTCCAGGCGCTTCCAAATGAAAGAGGACGGTAGTGATGCCACAGGCCACCCGGCTCTGCAAATGAGCACTCTGCAGCACGTTGCACCTCATCCGTCTGTCCACTTCGGAACCAGTGAGTAAGTTTCTGGGTTTCTGCATGCATTGCCCAGATTTATTCCTTTTTCTTTTTACCCGAGTGTTTGTGCTAGTAGTGGATGGCTCATATTTTATGTCAATATAGACTAACTCTGGATCTGTGCATAAAATTGATTGGACTCTAATGCTAAAAATATATTTCAATTATAATCAAGAGGTCTAAAACCACAACCTCTTCATGATACTGCCACCACCGTGCTACAGATAGCATTGTTTTAGCCCGGCTCCTGTTTTTAGCATGTTTCATTATATAAATTATAATTAAACCTCTCACAATAAGCAATTAATTAATTGATTGCATTAAGCTCGATAATTTCCATTCTGATGAGTAACACAATTTTTTTAAGGAAAATTTAATTTATGGTTTTGGGTGTTTTGACGGCCAATTACCCAAAACTGTTTCTCTCCAACAATGCCCATTGTTGTATAGTTAGTGTTTGTATTAAATATTTTATTCAGTTTTAACATTTCAGTAGATCTGGTGTGACGTGGTGCCTGTTCAGGACACTGCAGACTGGCCTGTCTTTCTTTCTTTTTCTGTCTGAATATCTGATTACAGCCAGTTTGTCAGCTAAGTTTAGACTTCTGTCGATGTTACAACACCTGGACAGAAAATTTCCTGCGGTCGGTTTCCAGAGTTAGGACAGTGCCACTTAATATTCCCAAGAGAACCATACAAATTGTTCTGGCTCCCTCTTGGCCCTACGTCTGAAATGGACAGGCTTATTGGAAGTGATCTGTTTTCACAAGCTTCTTTTCTCTTGACATCTATAGCTCTAGTTTTTGGTTCTCCTCCCTATTCCTGTTATGTTCTCATGTAAGATCTTTGACTCTTTGGTGTCAGTTTGGAAAATACAAGTATCACATATTAAAGTAATCTTTCGACTGTGCCCAAGTCACCTTGTGATCTCAGAGTCCAGCTTTCCTTCTCATGACTCAGTCTTTGTTTTCCTGCCCTTCCATTTCTTCTGTAATTTTGCTGTGAGAGCAACGAGATGGATGTCAGACACTGAAAGGAGAGGGGGAAAAAGCAGCTAAAGCAACCCTGGAATGTCATCCAGCCAGCTAGCCAGCCAGCCAGCCAGCCAGTCAGTCAGTCAGAGAGGCCAGGGTAGGCAAAGTGCAACAGGACCACAAGTCTTTGAAGTTCGCCTTGACAGTCGTGGACCCTGGACGCTCCCTGGCATAGAGCAGCGAAACCTGATCACGCTTCATTATTTTGATGGGAAAATCAGACAGACGCTTCACTTGAGGTTTATTTTAGTGCTGCTAACCTCTTGTCAAAGCTCAGGAAAGTTCACAACAGCACACTGACACGCGCACCCACTCACACGCACACCCATGCATGCTTGCTCATATCAGACGCAGAGTGGAGCTCACTTTAGATTAAGCTACAAAGAACACATTCATCTTTTTCTAGTTTGATGTATTCTGATCTCTCTCTTTGTTTCCACACACATTCCCATTTAACATCTGTAGTGCCTGATTACGTTTGCTTTCTGTTTGGCTTGAACCAGAAACTCCTGTAGTTAAGAGCTGGTGTGTGTAATGGCCCCGTGCCTCACTTGCTGAATGAACTTTCAATTTGAACAAAATACTACCTGCAAATGACACGATTGTTCATAGTTTATATATGTGGTTATTATGTAGTGCCATTTTATAGCACAGTCCAGGAACTATGTTAAAAAATGCTATAAATATCCAATATGACTCAAAAGAAATTTGACTTTGTGATTTAACATCTTGAAATTGGGCCTCTGTCTCTTTAAAAACTCCTGTTCTTTCTGAAACTCCACCTTCAGGAAGTCATCACAACATGGCTCCTCTATTATCACTTTAAAAATGTTTTTACCAGCGCTGCACTGAGAAGCATCTCCTATAATGAACTCAGCAGATACGCAGTTCCACCAGGTGTTTGCTAATTGCTGCTGGCTAGTCTGAAGGAGCTGAGTGGAGGAGTCAAAGGGGAGGGAAACTCTGAGGCAGAAGCCTGGAGACTGCAGCTCTGAGGAGGAACTTCACAAATAAAATCAAAGCATCTGAAAGTCTCTCTTTTCTGAATATAATCAGTGTTTTACTAGGGATAGTTCAACTTTAATGGAGTAATGAAGCGCTCAACAGTCTGTCATGCCTTAGAAGATGAATACTTTTCACACAGAATGTACTCTGTAAAAAAGAAGAAGCTTGTATTAATTTAATTTACTTGTATTCCAAAATTATAAGTTCAGATTCCCTTTACCAAGCTGTTCAACAGTTTCTTGTGTAAACAAAGTGATATGAGTGACAGCTGCATAGTTTCTTTATTAAATGCTCTTGTCATCATAAATGATTTTGAATTTTCTTGTGAATTACAACCCAGACATCGCTCTCTTTAGCCTCCTCTTTCTATGGGATACAATTATTTAAAGTCTTTACAAAAAATATACTTGAACATTTTCCATTCCTTTCATAAAAGAGATAAATACATCTTTAATCTTTTTTTAGATACTGATAATATAACATTATCAGCTGCAGTTCTTACATTTTCAAAGGTTTTTTTCATTTTATGCAGGGCGATGCTGCCATGTTTCACCACAGAAATAATACGATGATGCTCAGTGCTTAAAAACTGGCATTTTCTGATCATGTTTGTTTAAAAATTATGGCTTTTTTATGCCGATAATACTGATTAAAACGTGTTTTCCCTCCTCTCAGACGGGAACCATTAGGCATTATTTTGACTCCAAGATTATTCTGTACAGTGAGTCATCTTTGTTTAAGCTCCCAGGATGTTTGGCGTATGCGGAGTCAGTAAAGCTGAAAAGATGGGCTCTGCTGTGACTGACAGAGTACAAGCACGTATTAGATGTTACATTTAAAGTGTCCAATCAAAGTGTCACTCAGAGTGTGAGGGAAGGGTCGGAGAGGGACATTGCGTCGTTTTTTTTATTTATTTTTTTGAATGATTGACAGGTAACAAGCTCCTTCCGGCTCCTCTGTCACTCACATTTGTTGCTCCCGGGTCGTGTCGTCGTCGTCGTTTTGTCTCTGGTCATGCTGCTGCCACTCCAACACTCAAACATATCACTTAGCATCAAATGTTTTTATTTCATGCTCCATGACAGTAAGACAAGGTTTATGTGGCCGTTTCTATTATTCGGTGAGTAGAAGATGGGGGGAAACAGCTGTTAAAGCTCCCCTGAATGGCTTCCTTTAGGGCGTAATGAGATGCTGAGAGTCCAGCTAATCTCTATTCTTCTGCCCAAATCTGCTGCTACATGAATATATGAGGGCTAACTACAGTTTTACTTCAAAAGCAAAATGAAAACATCACTCCTTTCTGATTTACTTTCTTTATTTCCATTTGATATTGCATTGCAAACAGTAAAAGTTCCACCTTTATGCATTTGTCTTGTTCTTTCGTCTCCTTTACCCCTCCTCCAGTGTTTGCCTGGCTTAGTAAAACTTTAGTATCAGTTACAAACCCTGGGAATCCAGGTAAAGCCTGAGGAAGCTTTACTAGTGAGAGCCTGAAGGAGAAAAAGAGCAAGGGGGATTGTCTTTATAACATGAAGGCAAAGCAGTGGATCAGAAAGGCAAAGCTCAGACAAAAAAAAAAGGGTTAATCCGTGAAATCTGTCCAGGTCAAGGGTCAGCTTCCAGCCAGCCATGTGCGTCTAGGCATGTGTGTGTGGAGATTACTGTGGTCAGAATGAGGGGAGAGTTAAAGGGGCTGTTTATCCTCTTTAAACTCTCTTCACAAGCTGCACACATGTGAGGAAACACAGGGAGGAGGTGGGAGGGGTTCATGCTCCGTCCTACTCTCCAACACACACACACACACACACACACACACTCACACACACACTCACACACAATGCTTATGCTAATCATGGTGAATTCTAATTAAGCTTCAGCCGCTTTCCCAATCAAACGGAAAACACATACAGTAATTGTCCCTCTTTACATACAGCCAACATCTGCTTGAGATGTATTCATTAAAACGTGCCACTTCTTTGTTGTGTGTATTTTTTGTGAGGGTTTTCATGGTGTGTGCATGCTAATGTTGGATTGTTTGATAAAGACTTTCATTTGTCTAAATATGAAGCGTAAACACGTCAGTAGAAACACGTTTCCTACTTGGATAGAAATCAGAAAAACATTTGAAAATATGTTTGGACTGGTAAACGTTTGAACCTGACATGATATTTGGTTTGATCATCAGCTGGAGATGAAGAGATAATATATTCTTTTTCAAATAGGACGTTTTGCATAAAAATACATTGTTATGAGTGAAAAGTTGAAAACCCTTTTTAGCCCAGCTTCTTAGTTTGTTGAATTTTTTTTTACAAATAAAAACAATAACTTGAGTTTTGAAAATATTTATTTATTCACGTTTTTCTTTATGTGTTACTTACTACCTTATGGATTTATTTAGTTAGCTATTCCTTTTAATAGTTTTGTTACAATTTACTTTTAGATAAAGTTGTTAATTGATCGACTAAACTGTCTTAATTATTAAGTTGTTTATTTAGATGTGTATTTTCAAATTTATTTGTATTATTTTACTAAGTTTAGTTAATAAGTTATATTTTGTATTTTATTAACTGTCTATATACTATACTTGTCTACATGCTATTTGGCAAGATTACTAAGTTATTTTCTAAGTAATGAGTTATTGTTTATTCCATGTTATTCTACTTATTTACATATTTATTTATGCATTCAGTTAATTTTGTATTTATTTTACCATCTTAAATATTTATTTGATTAGTTACATGTGCATCTGCTGCTACATGAATATATGTAGATACATGTTGATTTATTTTTATTTCCTTAACGTTGTTTATTTATTTAGTTTAGTTGTTTGTTTTAGTCATTTGGTAATATAGTTACTAGCTTGGAAACATTTTTATGTACTTTTAGGCAAGTTTTTGTTTTCCTTCTATTTAAAGCGAATAAAACCTCCTACTTTCTACAATAAAAGCTACAAAATATCAAAAAATATTTATAGCAAAAGAAAAAGATTAAAACATTGACCTGAATAAATGAATAATTTTTTCACAGGTAGTTTAATTGGTTTGCATAGTTTTAAGATCTAACAATGAAGAACCTTTCAACCATGATTTTTATACAATTAACTTTAAAGTAACATTTAGTTAATTATTTATAATTCTCAGTATGTAAAGCTGACTTGATAATCTCTGAAATGAGAGAACTGAGTCTGTGTGACAATGACGTGGCTTAGTTGAGTTTGCTTGAGGAGATTTTTCAGCTTCTATTTTCATCCTAAAGGGGACATGTTTGTTTTTCCTCACCCTCAGTAGGGTGAGGAGTCAAGTTCCACTTCACCTTGTAGTTTCTGCGGCCGGTGCAGGTGTCTCGGGGGTTGAAGGAGTGGAGGAGGTCAGGGGTCGAATGTCAAGGGTTTAAGGGCTGTAAATGCTCCCACAGGGCCCAACACCTGTCGCACATGTGGGAGGTAGCATAAGCTGTCAAACCTTTGCCTCTCTGCGTGTGTGTGTGCTTGAGAGACAGCGACTGAGTGAGAGGACGGACATCAGCAGTGGGAGAGAAAAAGAAATGAACTGAGGCATGTGTAAAATGTTAGGGGTTGAAATTTGTCTGGGATGGGTGGATTCGAAGAGGGAAGGGAAACACCTTGCACAATACACCTGTAAGCAAGACCAGAGGGCGCTGCTGGTCATTCTTAAGCAGAACCAGTTCATACAAAATAAAGATGGTGGAGCCATACCAGAATGGGAAAGAGACGCAATCAAAACAGAGTCCAGTGTGAAGGATTGATCTTTCAGCAACAAGGACATCAGAAACACAATGAATACTTTTATTTTCTATATTTTAAGTTTTCTTCTTCTCCCTCAAGTAACTGTTTGATGAGTCATGTGACTGTGGTCCAAATGAATTGCAAATAGTTTAATATATTGGTGAGTGTCTGACTTGCAGACATAGAAAAGCGTGTTAGATCATTTAAAGGCAACACACATAGTTGGTCTCCATTGTGCATAAGAAAACATGACCATATTTTTCTATGAACCAGCAACATCTGGTTGGCAGCCGATGCCCCAAGGCCTGGCATACGGCGATGTTGTTT
This sequence comes from Alfaro cultratus, assembly GCA_903066825.1. Taxonomy (NCBI): domain Eukaryota; kingdom Metazoa; phylum Chordata; class Actinopteri; order Cyprinodontiformes; family Poeciliidae; genus Alfaro; species Alfaro cultratus. The sequence continues at coordinate 65,547 of CAEFZX010014479.1, read as the reverse complement.
CAACTTGTTCTGTTCAGGAACGTTGATGCCCCAGATGACATATCTATGGATGTTTTTCCACCAGAAACTATTGGTGTGATCAGGATCTGTTTATTTAGAGGGTGAATACGTGTCAAAGTATTACTTCTGTGAACTTGTGGAATGAATACTTACTCATCTTTGTTTTGTTTGCTTGTTTTTATTAATATTTCATGTCAATATGCCTTGTTAATGGACTGCTGGTGATGTTTGGGTTTGTTTCACAATTTTCTGTATGGAAATGAAACTGTTCTCTTATATTCTCCTGGCTGGAGTTTTTTATGACTCAGAAATGGACAGATAAGCTAAAAGAGACCCAGAACTAAAACCAAGAAAAGCTCTCAGTTAGTCTTGCAAGCCTGATCCACTGGGTCAAATCTCCGTCACAGAATTGCTTTAATCTGTTCTGTCTATCTTTCAAGGACATTCAGGCCTGCAGGTTCAGGGATCGATTCTGGTTCTTAAAAAAACGACCCAACAAGGTCCAGATCCTTTTTCCTTTCCTCTTCAACCTTCCCTTAGACTTGAGTAATCTAGACTTCCTGCCATTTATTAATATTGGGAACTGAGGTGATGGGCTTTGCTCTTTTACAACAGAGACAAAATGATTTAGTTCACATTTTAAGCTGTCTTTAGCATCTTTAGCATTGCTAACTTTTAGTCTTCTTCCTTCTGTAACAACTACCACACCGAAAAGTGTTGCTGTCAGTGTTTAGGTGCATTGTTTGCACTGCAAACAGAAGAAAGCAGCTTTTTGAGTTTCCATCTACCAGGTTAAACTAAAAGTTATCCCTCTCTGGTCACCAACCAATTTCTCCTGATTATTCAAAACAACATTCAAAAGTTGTAAAAATAGTTTCTGCTCGCTAAGATTTTAACTGAATTAATTACCGTAGAATCTACATCATAATTTTACACCAAAACACATCCTTGGACACGTTTCTGTGTGTTCTGTGCATCTATTGGCCAGATACCAGCAAATATGGGAAGCATTTGTGCACCAAACGATGTCAGATTACCATGATGGATACAGGCGTACATCAAAGATAAAACTGCAGAAAACAGCAGTATTGTATTTTCAAACTTAAGTGCTGTACTTATGTGAAATAAATAGCTTCTTTCTATCCCAGATCCCGTTTCCAAACATCTCCACCCCACAGTTCGGTACACAGCAAATTAGACTCGACAAGACATGAAATTGGTGTTTTGACTGGGGAGTTCCTCATGTCAGCCGGCTATGTGTTTGTCCCCGCTCTCGTCGCAGTGAGGTTGCAGGCTCCTCTTCAGTCGCTAACAACTTCTGTGTTCTGCTCTGCAGATTTGTTTACTGAGGGAGGCAGATTCTTGTTTTTTCACCTCCTGACATTCAGAATGAATTGGAATCAGAGATGCTTGGCTTTGCTGTATCCATTGGAAATGGGAGCTTGATCAGGGGTGTTGGGTTTAGATTTCACTTTGAGTGACAGAGTTGTTGTATGCAAAAAAGATGTGCCTTCTCTGTCTTTTTGAGTTAGAGTTTGAATGACAATAATAACTCTGGTGCCCAAATATTTCTTTAGAATTATAATTATAAAGGCAGATGAATAATAAGTAAAAAGAAATGGTGTATTTACAATAGTGTAAAATATGTTTCTTTAGTTGTTGCTGCTTTGTTGCAGTGTTTAAAACCATTAGACACATTCTAAATATTAAAAAGATGCAGTTTTTACATTTTTTAGTCAAACTAGCATGCTCCAAATAAATTACTTGCATAGAACCTGTCTGACAGCTTGAAGCAGGCCGAAAGATCTCAAAAAGCAACACTTGACGTTAACAATCATATTAGTAAGTGATTAGTCAATTCTTCTGATGATTAATTGATTAACCAAGTAAAAAATGGAATATTTTACAGACAAAATGTATATATTTTTGCAGCTTTGGCTGTGTAGTTTCTATGAATCTGTTTTTTTTTTTGAGTCTGCATACTCCAGTTAATCGTTTATTAACCAGTTGACGACTGTTTGAATAATTGATTAATCACAAATAATCTGATTAGTTGTTTCAGCCCTAAACAGATGAGAAACAAACGTAGCAATGTAGCAGCTAACAAAAGAAAACTAAATAAACCTTTGACTTGTTCATTATAATCAATCTTCAATGTTAATTTCATGCTTATTTCCCCCCAACTTTCACTTTTATCATCTGGATATGTGCCTGCAGCTGAGTGTATATTCAGACAAACCACCCCAAGCAGTGGAAGACAATGTTACTGGTAATTAATAAGTCAGGAAGTGGCAGAAAACACATCACTTCAGGTTTGGAATAATGCCATTCTCCGCCGTGTATGTGTGTGCAATGTGTACAAGTCGCGCGCTAAGTGCGATATTATTACTGTGACCCCAGGAGGCAAAGTGATTAAATTATAATCAGCACAGATTAATTAATCTATAATATTTATTCCTATTGTGGTGAGGGGAAAGAAGGCACAGTGCTTAGAAAAGGTTACGTGCGCACGCTTCCGCGCTTTTTGTTTCAGTGAAAAGCAACGCTCAGGGGTGGGAGAGGCGACAAGGCCCCCTTGACAACACTCGCAGAAGGTTATTGCTGATATCAAACGCCCTGCATGCAATTATCTGTCACAACAAATAATAATTAAGAGGGCTGATAATGAGGAAATTAACATTTTCATTGTGGAGATGCTTTATTGTCTGCGAGGGTCATTGCAGAGGCGGCTTGGAGAGGGCCAGAATAAATTATCTGTTCTGCGTGTTGCAGTCTTTGGGGGGGTGATGAACAGACAAGCAGAGAAATGTACTGTATGAGGGAGAGGGCTTGTCTTTGCATGCAGTTTGTTTCATCATCATCTCATTTTGTCACATTCAACTTTGGGCTTTGTTAGTATTTTAAGGTTTTTCCAAAGACTCTCAACTGGATTTGGGTCTGAGCAATGAATATGTTTTGACTTGAATCATTGCATCCTTTAGAGATTTTGATGTCTTTTAAGGGTTAAATTAAATTTAACTTTTTGTCTGTTAATCTGTGTCTGTCAAATAAACCTAATAATAATAACAAAAATCCATATTATTTTATATTTATATATAAAATATTATGTAAATACTTTACTTAAAATTGTATGTTTTTGCAGTGCAGTTTAGTTAGTTGATGATGACCAGGCCTGAACGCTGAGATGTTCAAAGCTTCTCCATGGCTACTTATCAGACCTGTTTGCTGTGTTTTTTTTGGTCTTCATGATGAAATTTCTGAGGCCTTCAAAGAACAGATTTATTCATTTGGAAATTAAATTAGACACTTATGAAGTTGCATTTTTTAGTACCAGAGCACAGTGGGTCAAATAAAAATGCACACCACACTTTTCAGATTTTTATTAACAAGGAAAGTTTGACAATCGTGTATCCTTTCACTTTTTGTCACTATAGAACACATTGAAGTTTGTGTTCAAGTTAAAAACTTGAAGTAAATGACTTCTGTTCAAGTTTAATCACTTTGGCCGCTCGGTGAAGTGAGAAGCGCGACCCAGTCCGCCTCCCAAACGTCCCACTGGAACAGGAAGCAAGGCGGGATGAGTTTGAGAAACAACCGGGATCGCGGCGCGACGTAGTGGTCTCCACGGCAACAATGTGTTTAGATCAGAGGATGAGGCGGCGAATGAGTTGGGGGGGGGGAGCTTGTGGATCTCTGGGAGGGACTTGTGTTTTCACAGGAACTTGACCCCCTGAGACTCTCTCTCTGTCTCACACACACACACATTTACACTTGCACACCCTGCATGGCCCCTGGTTGCCATGTGTTTTGACTGACATATCTTTGAGGCTGTGTGCAGCCAAGTTTAGCTCTGTGTGTGTGTGAAGGAATATTTCCTGGCTTTTCAACTTCTCCTGATTGACACAAATGGATCCGGGACAGCCCCCCAATAGGTCAGAGTGTGTATGCGTGTTTGTGTGTGTGTGTTGGTATGACAGTTCTTGCTCTTGCCCCACCCCTGTGGCTCATATTGGGGGTAAATATAATACCCCAACATGTTTAGGAAGAGGTAGTGACACTGCTTTGTCCACCCACAATGGAGGGCAGACGGAGGGAGCCAGAGGTCGGAGGGGAGGGGGTCACCGGACAAAAGGAAGTGCAAGCGCTCCGGGTTCGTCTCTTTTCACCCGCCGCGTCTAGACGGAGGGTCTTGGATAAAAAAAAAATAGAGGAAAGGAAGACAGGATGTGGTAGAGGAGGGGTCGGAAGTGCTCAATCTTCTAAAGGCGGTCCAGAAGGGACAGTAGGGGACAAATGAAAGTAAAATATCCTAAATATCAGAGAGGGTGAGAAATGAGAAGAAAAATCCTGAACATATTCCTTAGTTTAATATTTTTTTTATTTTTCACTCTGTCCAGAAAGCTGAAAAATTCTATAAAATAAGACAAGTAGGTCTATTTACCTCCCTAAACAGTGATTATCAAGTGTGTTTTCCTTGGTTTAGCATTAATGCATTCTGAAGTTTTAGTTTTTAGTTTTAGTTGTAAGGTTAATTTATGCTCTCTATTTGTAACACTATATTATCCTGAAGATTTTGTTACACTGTATGCAGGGTATATTGCTGAAATAATAGGTTTGACTTAACTTAAAAATGTAAAAGGAAATAACAAAAACATTGATTTTTTATAGAGAGTTGAGTATTTCCAGTGACTCCTGGTTGTACAGAAAGACCCGCATCGACACCCAATCTTTAGACGAGAGTTTTAGTTTCTGTAAAGTTTAGCACCAATATTACACTTTCAATCCAATATCCTTCATATTGTGATTCACATGGTGTACTTTTTGTAATTTGCACACTTGTAACTTCAGAAATATTCTGACATTTTTGTTGTAATTGGAACACAAATATGTAGACAAATGACTTTTAAGATTAGTTGGACAGGATCCAGATAACCTCTTGGTACAGAATCCAGTTATTAGCCCTTTATTTACAAGCCCTAACCCTACTAAAGAGAAAGGAAGAGGCATTTTCCCCAGTCTAGACTAAGTTTTGCCATCATATTTTACTGTCAGACATTTTTCAATACATTTCTTTTAAAAGGTAATGTTAGCTTATCCTAATGTATGCATTAAATGTTAGTTTTTTAAAATTATTTTTATTGTTAAATACCTATAAATATCCAAATGCTTCTTTCACATTGTTACACTGATGAATTTATACTGCATTGCACATTAGAGTTTGAGTCAATACGTATTTTATTTTGCTAGCAACAAAGCTAACACGTCTGCAGAAGTAGACTGTGTGGGTGAAACAAAAGGATTGTGCAGACATAAACAGATAGGCATGTGTTTATGAATTTACACCAATAGATAGGTTCATATATTTAGAGTATCAGTGTGTGTTCATGTTTGTGTGTGTGTGTGTGTGTGTATGCTCATGCTAGTGGCAGGTGGCAGCCGTTTGAGCAGCGACAGAGAGACCCCCCAGCCTTCACCGAATCCTTATTTTAGCCCCGGACTAACTAGTCCGGACCAATAAACCTTTCACCTCCGGCGTCGTAAATCAAAAACAACTGGTGCGGCTGGTCCCTGCCACCCACTGTGACGCGCCGGCAGGCGGGCGTAAAACGGGCATGTCAGATGCCATCAGAGAGGAAACTCTAGAGGCGCGCCGGCTGCGTCTTTCCCTCCTGACTTGGCAGAGGTGGAGGAAGTGGCACCAGCGCCCACGGAGGAGCCGTAGCTGCGTTAGCTCCACGCTTTGATGGATCTGAACTCTGATTCATAACTTTGATTTCCCCCCAATACATGGTTGTTTTCTCTTTTCCCTCTGACGAAGCTCCTCATCATCCACTCTGTTTCCCCTTGGTGCCAGCTTGGCCCCTCATTTCCATATGGGAGTGTATATGGGGGGCCCTGGAGGTCCCTTGAGCGCGCCAGCCGACCATGCATCTCTGCTCTCATTTCCTCTCCTACTGAATCCATTGTATTTCTGCTCCATCCTTTTCGCTATGCGTGTTATCACCCCAGCGCTTTAATATTGGGAGAAAACGAGAAAAAGCTGAATTTTATACAAGTCAAGCTATGGCACACGCTCTTACACCATCTGTCAATAAGTGGGGCAGCACTTAGAGAACCGATTCAGCTAATTAGCAATCAATTAGCTTGTTACCACCAGCAGTAATTACCTTTTATAGAGCCAGAGAGGAGTGCAGCTGCTGCCACTAATAAAACCTGGAGCCTCCTCTCTGCCTCTCCACGGCTAACAAGGCCTGTCTGAGGGAGAGTTATAGACCGAAGGGAGCAGCCAGTGTGTGTGTGTATGTGTGTGTGCGAATGAGAGAGAGAGAAAGTGTGTGTCTGCAAAGCAGGGGGCCCTGAAGAGCAAACAGCGTCCCCAAGGGGCCTCTCTCTTCTCCCTTTTTAACGGGTTTAAATCCTCTTTTAATGAATATAGGGTCAAGCTAAATGGGAAATCCATCATGGCAATAAAAGCAGGAGTCTTCAGCCTGGGAGGTTTTTAAATGTGAATGGTTTGACTTTTGTCCCGATGGGCCAGTGTTGAGGATCCAACTTTTCTCTCTGTGTTTTTTTTTCCTGTAAGCGCCGCAGTGTGATGTCAGTGAGTCCACCGCTTTGACCTATTAGATGGCTGGACATGGATATTCATTCAGACATCATCTCCAGAGGATAAATCCTAATAACTTTTTTTCCACAAAGAGAAATATTCATCTTTTGAATTGGGTCCATTGAAAAAGTAATTGCCCCTAAAACTAGTAACTAGTTGTGCCGCTCTTGGTGGCATTGCGTCTTTTTTCACTTCTGGTTCCCTCTTTTTTTTCAGGATTTATTTAAATTCAGCTTTGTTTGAGCATTTCTGTGCGCGAACAACCTGTTTAGGATCACGCCACAGCGACAGAATCATATTTAAGTCTAGAACTTAACAACACAACTCAAAAATCATTTATTGAGCCACTTAGACTTGTATTTGTTTAGTCTTAAGTTCATAAACTTAAGCGTAGTATGATTTCTCACTAGAGTGACTTAAAATGTCTCCACTACCAGATCTATAGAAGCTCGGGAGGATAAACATGCAGCTGTTCATTTAGCTCTATTATTTACAGATGTTTCAAGTAAATTACAATATTCTGATTCAACAAGAACAAGACTGTTTGACCAGATAAGATGACTAAAGTAGAATATTGATCCTGAACTCGTCAAATTTTGGGGGATTGGCATCGACTGTAGAAAAAAAATCATGCATCAGTCAACCTCAAACCAAGACAAGTTTATTAATAATGTATAAATTAATATATCACTGGGGCTCCATTCTCACAAAGTTGATATCTGGTTGTAAAATTAGGTTTTGCACATGGTAACTTGATTAATTTCATGGCTGCCATGGTAACGTGGCCTGGCGTTGTATGGGCCTGTTCGGGTCAAAGTGTGTGAGCAGGTGGAGAATGTCTTTCAATAAAATTACACTGAATAAATACATTGAGAATGTGACAAAATGAATATTTTTGTTCCAGATTATTCATCATGTAGGGATTTTAATGTAAACAGACCCTATAAAGATGCACGATTTACACCCAGCAGCATGTATGGCCATCACTGTATCTCCCCTCCTCTCTTCCTCCTCGTCTCTAAGCTTCTCCTTTTTTGAAATTCATCTCCTTTAATCCACCATGCTTTGCTTTCTCCTCCCTGCGACTATCCAGGCTTTCACTATTTATTAAACGCAAACTTTGAATCCTTTAATCCTAAATGCACCACTTTTATCCCCTGAAGCAGGGAGAAAATAAATCAGCGGCTTTTATCCCAGCAGCACAGGGGCTCACAAACACCTATTCACAGCCGCAGCCCCCCTGTTTACTTGTAGCAGCATGTGGGCTAACAAAGGCCCCAAGTGGCAACCAAGGTTAATCCTATATGTCGGCATTATGCAGGGTCAAGCTGCCTTGCCATATATTCAGTGTGTCATTAATTTCCAACCTGCTTCTACTGCAGCAGGCTTCTCAGGTCCCTTGGTGCACACACACACACACACACACACACACACACACACACACACACGCCCACGAACACACGCACACACAGCACTATGGGTATGCAGATGGATACACACAGACACACACTCACAGTCACACAATGACTCGCTACATTAGCTAAATGGCCAGAGCTCCGTCTCTCTCTTTTCCTCTCCCTAATGAGACGGGTCTCTGGATCGTGTAGTCTATTCATCATCCTGCTTGTTCCAATCTAGCTCTTCCTTTATCAGGGTTTGGTTCGCGGGCCGGAGTCGTCACAGGCGACATAAATCACCTGTCACCGCTGGTCCCTGGGCTCCCATAATGCTCTATTAGCACTTCCAGCACCATTACTGCCAAAGCAGAGGCCAGGTGCTTCAAGCACCGAGCGCCGATTATTCCCTTTTTCTTCTGTTTTTAAAGAGCTCCTGCTTGTTGTTCATTATTTTTGTTGTGGACTTAGCGCTAATAGCCATTACAAGGAGGATGTTGCAGCTTAGCTTTAGCTACGGTGCCTGGTTCCAGCTTTGGAGCGCAGCTATGAGGCTCTGCGCAAATTAGATGTGTAACAGGGTAACAAGCACACAGGAGACGCAGCTACTTGACCACTTAATAGGGAATTAAATTACTGTCTGGCTGCGTTCTGGAGAGAACATGCAGCCATATTATGGTATTTAGATTTTCTAAAAATGAAATGTGTAAATCTCTTAAAGTGGTTTTTAAATGCAGCAAACCAAAAGGCTGTCCACTTTGAAAACAAATAAATTTTTACAGCATACAGAGGATAGTACATAAAGGTTAATTAATTTGTTTTTGTATGTCCATAATTTTATAAAATCCCCAGAATATCATTTAATTTTTAAAAATCTGAGTCTATAAATTAGAAATGTGTGGGAACCCTGAATAAAAATAGTTCCTGGTTACATTTGATCATCTATCCAGAGTTTCCCCAACTATAATTCCAGATAAAGATAAATTAAATTTCTCAGATAACTAACATTGATGAATTAGAAACAACAAATAGGTTAAAAAAATTCACAGCATTCTGGGAAATCTGGGACAGTATTTTTCTCATTTGGACCAACTAAAACAGTTTGTGGCTTTCTTGAGCTGTTTCGTCATATCTTATAATTTTATCAATTTTTAAAGAATTTTTTTTAGAGCCTCTACCTACAGTGTTGCTCTAGTTATTGGTGGTTATCATCCAACAGTTATTGTGGTCTCTTCTTCTTTCTGATGGCCACAACAAAACATTGACTTTGTTGTCCTTAAGCCACTTTCTAACCAGTTTGACTGGATTGTCCATTTGGAAAACCAATATGCACCCAAGCTTTAACTTCCTTTATATATTGCTTAAGGATTTCTACAAATTATTTACTTTGTAAATATGCACATTTTGGACCAAAATACATTGTTTTGGACACAGTACCTGTCTCCTTCCTCAGCAGAATGATAGTTGGACATTCCCGTCATGATTTGAGAAAATAAGGTTTGTGTGTTGTTTCTTTATTCGGTGTATAAAAACTAAACTGCAGTGTGTACATTTAAAGATAGCAACCAGGACAGTTTTCATCTGCTGAGATCTGCACAAAAATCCTTGTGAACATGAGAACTCTCAAGTGCTTTCGTACATATGGCAGGTTCATGACTCGGTTCACATATGAGGGGCTTCTCAGCATATTTTTGTCACTTTAATGATTCGTCCCAAGAGAGGAGAATATCGGCTCACGCACAGAAACATTGGAGCTCCCCTCAAAACTCTGAGAAATTAAAAACAAAAATGTCAAAGAGAAGATGCCTTTGCTATCTCTTTTCACGAGACACCTGACCTCTCGGCCCCCACATCTGCTGGCAGTCCCTCAGGTCTGATCGGAAAAGACAGGATGTGACCTCATCTGTGATCTTGTGCTCTGAGGAAGTACTTCAAAAGAAAACGAGAGTTCGGCGAGGGAAGGCTTGGACAAAAGACGAGCTTTCTGCTTGACCTTTTATGGAACTGATGCTCAGATTTAGCTCTGCTTTATGATAAACATTTGTCGAATAGATCAGTAAATGCTGTCTGCGTTTAAACCCTCTGCCAACTTAATTCAGACTCCTCAAACTGAGGATGCAGGGTTCATTCCTGTTTTGAACATTCTTGAATAATGTGTTATAAAACTTTCAAGTGATAGCTAACCCACCAGAAGACACTTTGTTTGGATTTTTCTTCTTATGCCCTACTCTGATTATTGTGAAATAATCCTTTTTTGGGGATCTAGAGGAAAAACTTAGTCATTGCCCCCATTAATAAAAGGTCCTATCAATCTTTTAAAATCATTTTGTTTTATTTTGATGCCAGTTAGAAGCACATCAACATCTAACCTTTCCGTCTTGTGTAGAAAACCATCTCTTTTTCATTGTTTATCAACCAAAAGAAACATCAAGCCTCTCATCCAAGCATGCATCTCTATATGAGTTTTCTTTCTATTCTTAGCTCCTCTCCCATCAGCCGTCTACACTGAACACTATTTGTCTGGTCATGCATGGCGGTGTACGCGTGTTTATATTTGTGTTGGTGAAACCGGTGCAAACCAAGCGAGACAAAGAAGGGGACAACAAGGGAGAAGATGGAAGGAATGACATACCCTGTGCTGAGAGAACAGAGGGGATGATAAAAAAAAAGGCGATTCATGGGTGTGGGGGTAATGAAAGGGAGGCAGACGCTGGAAAATGGACAAAGAGGTTTTACACAACAGTTTCTGGTCTGCAGCCAAGTGCACCGATCAGTCCGATGGGAACACAGTCTGTACACCTGTTCCAACCAGCTGGCCAACCCTACCTGTCTCACCCACAACCCCACCCGTACACTCACTAAGGCGAGGGGGGAAACTTGGCAGTGGGCAGGTGGGTGTGGACTTCTCACTGCAGACGGCAAGTCTCAGATGTGGGGTGGGTGTATCTCTCCACCTTTTATGTAGCGGCTTTTACAGAGAAAACTGACAGATTTGTGTCTATCATCAGTTTGTTGTTCATATTCTGATGTTTAAGAGAAATATGAAGCTGTCTATTATTGTCTCAAGCAATCCAGTCTGATACCTTCTAGTGCGGCTTCAGAAAGTCCTTCAATGAGATGCCAGATCAAGTGGTGGAACAGCTGGAGTTTTCCGGCTGTATCACTTGTTGCTGTTCTCTGCCAATCAGCTGGCTGAAAGAAATCTACTAAAACCTTCTTTCAATTACAAGATGTTTCTCAGATTCTCTACTTTTAGTTTACACAAAAAGTTTATGTTTTTGTGAATCAAAAACATACAGGTGCCAGTTAAGACTAAAAATACCTACTAAAAATGCTACCTGCCGATGCATTGGTCAAAATAAGGGACCATAAAGGTTATTTTTGTTATTTCCATTTCCTGGGAAACTTCACAGAGGAACGTCTCATATCAGTGACTAATCATAAACTCCCGCACACATAGCAACATGCAAGTAAAGTTGAGGCTTCCTTAATGATTATTTCACCTTAAATAGCACTTTGCAAGCCTTCAGATATCATCACATTTTACATTGTGAGATTTTGTGAAGCAATGTCTTTCAGGATACAATTGAATCCAGATATTTAAAGGCAGAACAACTCAGACTAACCTATTTCTTGTTTTTGATAACTTAGGATTACCAGAAGAACGAAAGACTTTCTAAAGTTTAAATACATTTAGGTTGTTGTGACTATAAGCAATTTTCGAAAGACCAGATGATGCCATGGCGTCAAACCAAAACACATCAGATTCAAACAATGTTTGCATTAAATGGGTATTAGTTTATTTTCTTGTCTATGTATGCTTGATAACATGAAGCACAAGCGGTGATAAACAGTGGAAGAGTTTCCCTGTACAATGGAATTAAACATATATAAGAGCAGAAATTTAATTTATACATATCATCTTAGTCCGATAAGTGGACAAATAAAGGGAAGACAATATATCCTTTGACCACAAATTTTAAATTAGCAAGTGGGGGGGAACTGGAGCAGGAGACATGAGGTAGAAAATGGAAAAGGTGGAAATATCTACTGAATGAATGATTCCCGGCCCCTCCCTTCCTCAGGGCTCCACAGATGTGTGCCGGGTGATAAACGGCGGACCAATTGAAGTGGTACGACACCAGGCGTATTAAAAAGGGCCTAAATGTCATTTGCATGGTGTAATTACTGCTGGCTGGTCTGCTCTTTGTGTCGACGGCCACCGGGGTCCTGTTGAGAAATTAACCCTGAATGGCTCCTGACAAAATGAGGTCGGAGCAGCAGAGTGTTCACAGTCGGCCGAAGCGCTGAAAGAGCCAAAAATGGCATACGGCGCATTTTTCTAAGCACCTTAAAGATGCAATAAAACCTGCCTGGAATGAATGTACTCCTGGTTTTAATAAGGTTCTTGACATTGAGTCCTGAAATTAAATACTGCTTCAGAGTTTTTGTGTAAGGGTCTACACGAGGGACAATATTAGCTTCCGTTAAACTGCAGCGACTGCATGGCACACAGAAATACACATCAAAAAAACAAATAAACAGGAGAAACTAAACCTTTGATTCAAACACTTTTTTCCCTTTAGATTCAGACATATCAGTGAGAAACATTAAACTGTCATGCTGGTGTTTAAACCACATTTAGCTCCAAACACAGATCCCTCCTGATACAACACAGCCACCATGTTCTGTCTAAATGTCTTTTGGAGGATTACGCCACTCGACTGACAGTATTGACCAGCAATGCATGATATCTTATTTTCTCACCTCGACTATCTATATCTATATATATATATGTATGCCCAAATCTCAGAATGTGCTTTTAGCTTTCAGGTTTTAAGCTTAAAACAACTTGGACTGGCAACAACTCACCCATCTTATGTTTAGGACCAATATACTGTTTCCAGACAAATCTGAATGCTTTTTTCATTCCCTTTGTTGATAAATATTTTTTTCTAGATCTCTTTATATTTTAAAGCTTTAAAAATCAAATAGGTGGTGGACACACTTCTGCTAATGCGCTAGTAGTGTAGCGAGTTTTACGTGTCTTATTTTTGCTAACTTTGAAACCGTAGATCCCCCAAAAGAGCTAATTTACTTAGTTGTTTTGTAAACTTTTAGTTGAATAAAGTTTTGGTTATTGGCTATTAAGAATTAAAGTAGTTTTTTTTTTGTAGTTTCACTTGCAGTTTTGGAATCCTAGAAATCTCACTTAAATAATAAATGCTTTTGTGTAAAGCGCTTTGAAGGGTCAAAATTACTGGAAAAGTGCTAGATAAATTCATTTACCTTTTATACTGAAGGGAGTGAAAACTGTCTAGCAATTCTGTTTCCTCTCTTCACCTCAGCTCTCGTTTTCCCAGCAGTAATTTGATTTAAAACAAGAAACTAATAGGAACAGAATAAAACATGTACAGTAGAGAACTCTAACCTAAAGGCATCACTTTGGAATATTTTACCACATCTTTGATTCTTGAAGTCTGCAGTTTCTTGAAATCAGACTAAGCCTTAGTTTTAGGTTTGCCATGAGTTTGAGCTTCAGTTTCCTTCTCTTTGATTGACAGATGGTTTCTCCACAGTAAGCTCCTCCCACCTCCCTGTCCCCCCAGGCTTGAACTACAGAGTGGGTTTTTTTCCACCTGCTGAGCCTGTAAAAAGTCCTCAGCGCTTGTTTCTCTCTGGATGATTATGAGCGTGTTTGCACTGTTGACTAGGCGTGCAGAAAAACACCTCAGCACGTGCATATATGCACATTCAGAGCATTGTGTGTGCATGCAGGAGTGTGTGTAGTTCCAGCATGTGCATGTGTCAGCATCAGCGCTCCATCTCCCTCTGCGTCTGCTGGAAACTGACAACTGGATAATAGCTTTTTACTTTTCCAGAGCAGGGCTCCGGAGAGCACTAATATGATTATAAATCATTATTCAAATAGAAAGGTGAGGAGCGGCACTCGGGATTGCAGGGGAGCATGACAATAGCATCATTACCTTTTATTTATAATTCTGATTTTATTTTTCTTTCATTGCAGTCGGAGACTTAATAAATCTGGTATGAAGAGCATGAATCAGAGCGTTCTACAACAAGGCAGAGAGATGTGAAGAAGAATTGATTTAAAAGATTGAATATTGATGAGTTTTACCAGCGTGAAGTGAATGGGCTTTTTGTGTTGCAGTTTGTCCATTAAACTGTGGGCCTTTCTGGTACCCAGTGGTATTCAAAAGTCAATGTGATGATAATAATCAACACCATACACTTCATTTACCAAAAAATCATTTAACAAATTCAGTAAATTCATATAATTGTAATTATGAAAATTAATTTGCTTAATGGGAACATGCCAATCTTGAAAAACCCCCCCACATTTTTCATTAAAAGGTTTTTACACCATTTTTTTAATGGACAATGGACTTTTTCACATCACACAAGTCATGTGATCAACATGCAGATGTTACTACTGGCGAAAAAGTTGAAGAAGACGACAGGAAGTGGTAGGATGAAGATGATGGCGCGGCATGTTTGTTTTTTTTGCGTGAAGAAACTTGTTCATGTGTAATTGTAATTGCTTTTCCTATTTAATGGAAACAGCCATTACAACATTACGTTTTTTCAACATCAATGGAATCTCAATAAAGTTTTGCGCACCATCTAATGGAAACAAAGCATCAAATAATCATTAGATCAGAAAGTTTTTAGCTGCACCCCATGGCTGCAGATTTAACTGATATCGTTGAGTTATAGAGTTTCTCTGATTTCTGTTCAAATTTCCAATAAATGCTTTGGAGAAAGGAACATTTAGACAGGGGGAAATCCTGTTAGCTGTTGGCATGTCAGGTAGAAAGCTCTTTGTTCCCTAAAAGCTAAAGCTTTTGATTTCTTCCAAGATTCATCTGTGTTTGTTTGAACTTGGCTGACACGGATATCTGAAGTTTGTTTCATAATTAAATCAGCCCGAGATTCCTCCTAAGTTCTAGTTTCAGAGGGTTTATCTGATGCTCTTCTCCAGACAAAGGTTTTCGTTTCATTTCGCCAGAGAAACTATTCTGTAATTTTACCCACTGCTTAGTTAAAGTGCATCCGTTCAGCTTTGAGGGACTGATGAGCAGGCAGTCGCTGAAATTAGGATGATGCTGTAGTTTATTAACCAAGAAGTGGGATTGTTGTATGGAAAGAGAAAGAGACAAGCAAAGCTGACTTTACTGTATCAAATATGCTGCAGAATTTTCCTCAATAACAATTTAAAAATGATAATCTGACAAAAACCGGTGAGACCCAAACAATCTTGTCTCCCGTTAAAGATGAAGCTGCCATTAAGCATTACAAGAATAAAGAGACTAAAGAGCTGATCTAGAATCAGTTTTTCCTTTGAGGTTATGTCAGCTCTTTCCAGTCGAAGATAAAAATCAAGCCTTGATGTTTGCACTGCAGAATGTTTCTGCTCTAATCCATCCATATAATGAGCCACTCTGCCTTGATTTTGTGCATGCAGTCGTGTTTGTACAATAAACTGCAACCGTACAGTGTGTGTACAGTTGCATATATGTGTGCAGCGGTTTTTCATGGCATTCAAGCGGGTTAAAATCTCACCATTTGTCCTCCAGCTGATTTCTGTAAATCCAGTAAAGGGGGCCCAACCCAGTAACTTTATTTTTGGCCTTCCAGCTCTAAGGCTTAACAGATGTCACTCTCAGCTCCTCTGCTGTTCATTGCGCTGCCGAGAAATACTTCTGAGAAAACACTGGTTTTCATATTGCGCCGGAAAGTGAAGCCAAAAGAGTCCGTTAAGCTATGCAAGTCACTAAGGATAAGAGCATTTCATCAGGCGGGTTCATACAGCCGTCGCTTGGCAAGAGGGAACTTTGCAGCTTTCCAACATGTGCAGTAGGTTTAATCATTACCTTAAGAGGAGGAGGATGTGCAGCTTTCCTAATTAATTAAGACATGACACTATCTTTACTTTTGTCAGGATACATAATGAATCAAAGAAATGTCAAGTACCAAGACTCAACTGACAAAGGTTGGAGCCCATCCCAGTGTTCAGTCAGTGAGAGGCGGATGGCCTTTATGGTTTGTTTGTTGTCTAGATTGATTTGGTGTTGGTATCACTGTCTTTATAACTTGAGAATGTGCCTGCTGTTGTTCCTAAAGTAGATTTTTTTTTTCAACGAGACAAACCTTGCAACCCTAGTGGAGCTCTGCTTCCCAGTTCTCTTCACTCACTACATTATGATGCAGCTGAATGTGCTGGGATCATGTTATGAAACTGTCATGCAAGTATTCAGTTAGAGGCCTCTTCAGATTCATTGCAAGACTACTGGAGATCCTTCTTGGCCCGCAGCATTACTATCCACAATGACTTTTTGAAGATACTTGGATGATATGACGTACGACAACATTGAATTGGGATAAATAACGTATTTTTGAAAGGAATTTAATGTTTTTATTCAGAGGAGTTTCCCTGGTGCCACCAGTGGTTGGTAGATAAAAACATTTTCTTTCAAATGAAACGATTAACATTCATGCCTTTTTTGGGTTTATTTCATTATGACATGGAATTGCTCAGACAATCTTTAGAGGAAAGTTTCTGGACAATACCATAACCTAAGATGCACATTCTCAATTTTGCCGTAGTAGATCCTGAGAACAGGAGAACATTTACTAATGCTGATTGACCCATCCACGCTTCTTTCTACATAACAAGGTGTTTTATCTGAAATATTCCTCAAGAAAAATAGGGGATACCTCTTTAGCAAGTGGCTTGTACATTATCCACATAGTGCCTTCATTTGACAATCAATTTTAAGTGACCTCTGGGGAAAAAAAACTGTTTAAACATCACTTAGCGTTAATGTGAAAAACATAATTGATAGTAGGAACAGGAGTTCCCTTTAGGGTCAGTTTGATGTCGCCAGCTTTGATGTAATCGAGCTTTAATCACACATCTCTTCACTTAAACAGATTAAGATCAACCCTTTGCGTCCAGACTTGTTGTGTAGACACATATCCAGGCCAAACACAATTGCAGACACCGTCACAACCTGTGAGATCAAAGTGGAACATCCTGTCGTCTTTATTGAGTTCCTTATAACGACTCCTACTGATAACGGTCTTATCGCTTCTTCCAGTTCCTGCTAATACCAGCAGCCTCGGTTAAACATGCGCTTACCTTTCCATAGCAATTATGTATGAAGTGCCCTTAAGCAAGGCTCTGGACCTCTAATTACCTCAGCGGAGCTCCTTCATGGAGGACGAAAGGAATAGAGTGATTCGGTATCTCTAGTCTAAGGATTGTCGCAGTATTTTGGTTGGGATTCAGACAAAGCCAAAGAATGCCGGTTGGGTCGTCACCAGCGCAGTAAAATCACCTCTAGGACTCATGACTGTCAGAGCTGCAGAGTTCTGCTGATGGATGATAAAACAGGTTTAGGTGGAAGACTTGACCTTCCAACCCAGAGGAAGGAGGGGGAACCGTCATTAGCATGGCACCAGGAAGGTTGTACACTTGACCCGATAACCCTCACTGTCGAGATAAGAGTGAAGGATGAGCGTCAGACCCTCCCTCCTTTCCTTGCTTCCTCTGGCCTTTTCTCCACCACCTCCAAACGGTTTGTACAGTATTAAAGCTACAATTTAGCAGCAACAGAAGGAATGGGGAGAAATCCTCCCTGCTCTGGCTGCAGTGTTTCCTGCCTCAGCAACACTTCTTCATCTCTCTCCCTCTCCATCCCCTCTGACAGCGCCGGGACCTGTTACAAGACTGATGTCTGCCCCAGTTTGACTAATTAATCTCCATCAACTCTGGAGCCTTTCCTGAAGCCCGGCTAAACCCATCAGGTCGCTGAGTGATCACACCTAGGTTTTCTTGCTGGAGATTCATCAGTTTACATCAGACAATAGAATAACAGCCTAGCTGGAATTTTATCAGGTTCTTTATACTTGTTTTTCTCTGCAGGACCTGGTCTTCCCTGTAGTTGTTTTTATTCTTTTGAATCATTTAATGATATGAGTCAAAAAGGTACATTTTTGCTTTATTTTCATCACATTTCTATATCTTTGTAATGGTGAAAAGAAGTTTGAGGAGTTTCCAGTTTCAAGTCGCCCTACAGATAGAGATCTGAACTTTCTATTTCTCTGTTCTCCTCTAGTTCTTGGTCGGTTTGCTTTGTTTTGGGATATTGTCTTGTTCCCAAATCATGACACTTTCACCTCCATGCTTTACCGTTGGTTATGTGGTTCTTTTTCTCATCTAAATTACTATATCTTATACAATGATTTTTCAGTTATCTTAAAATGATATTAAATATCCTCCTAATAGTTTAGGAAAACAGGCTGTTTTAGGATCTTCAAATGTTTTCACAGCTGTATGTTTGAGGCTTTTATTTTGAAGTAAAGAAATGAATAATCAACAGTTTGGTCAAATTGGATTACAAAAGGCACCGCAGAAACATCCAGAGCATCTAAATGGTTTGAGTGATCAGTAGAACCTGAAGTGGGACGGGGAAGATATAAATGAAACATTTATTCTTTTTATTAAAACACAAAAAGAAGTATTTTTAGTGTAGTTTTTTTTTTTTTTTTTAGCAATTATGGTCAGATTAAAACAAGCCAAATATAGGAACTAGTTAAAATTGGACTCTGTTTATTTGGCAGAGATTAGATTATTACAAACACCTTCCAACTTGTAATGCTATGTTTGTAAAAACAAAACAAAACAAAAAAACTCCAGGTACTTAAGCTTTTCTGATAATATTACTGCAATATTTTTCAGGATCCCAGTATGATGCGTCATCTCGAATCATGAGCCACATTGCTACACCTAACTCTGAGAACAGATCTCTTGCTGCAGGATTGTTGGTTGCTGCCAACTTCTTGAAACAACCTGAATACGGTTTCTCCAAGAAACAAATTTGCTCCGTTAGAAACCAGCAGAGGACAAACTAATGATGTCTTGAGTTCATTTACACACTAACTTTGTGGGTACTTTTTTCTTGCCTGGATTGTGTTAGGAAAAACATTTCAACAAAAGCATTTCAATCCAAAGCAGATTAACGAAAAAAAGTATTGTGTGTGTAATGCAGACAAATAGCCAGCACTAATCTGCCCTGATCTCATTTGTTTGTCACTACAGCCAGTGCCTGCAGGTAATTTGACAATGATATATGAATGCTATTAATTACAAAATATAGCAGCTTTAAAATCTGACCTTTTGAACATGAGCCGTTTTCTTCAGACAGTAACAAATGATGTCTTGTTCATCGTAAATCCCAAACAGATAAGGCAGCTTCGCTGTCTGGGCCAGGTAGGATTGTCTGTCTGCAGTGAAGCAGAGTATGAGCTCTTATGTCAAAGCTTCATTAAGTCCCAGCCTGTAGTGATTGTTACCAGCTGTACTCTGCGATACAACAGTTATTGCTTCATGTGTACAGTGGACAGTGAGTTATATCCCCAGCCGATCTGATGAGTATTCCTGGATGGAAGACAAGAGGCTCCCAGTATGTCCTGGAAACCTGATGCCAGATAATATCTAATGTTTTTTTTGTCTTTTTTTTTTACTACTGATTGGGATGACATGACACTAAATTCAATTTAGGTGAATGTGCAGCATCACAATGGGAATCCATACGTTTTACCTGTTGGCCTTGAGATCAGTGAGTCATGGTAACTTTTATAACGAGCACAGAACAACAATCAGGTAGTAAATAGAAATATATTTCCTATATTTTGAATGCAGCATAGTGATGTTCTTTGATCATAAAATTAGTTTTTGAAAAGGGGATTCTCTAAAGTAGTTGTCAGCAGTCATTATCTTCTCTTGCGGTAGTCTAAAATTTCAGCAAAATTTACAGAAATTCAGCGAACATGAGCCACTCGGACAGCGCCAAATGACTGTATTGAATATATTTTTTAGCCAAACCACAGCCTTTTACTGAAAAAATATAGCTTTCACTCCTAAGGAGTGATATGTGAGAGTGCTCACTCTGCATCCTTATTGATAACTTAAAAACATCTGATGTTCTTTCAGTTTTTCTTTTCTGCTGTCTGTTTGGTGCATTCCTTCACTTGGTGCCAACAGTACATTATGTGCTGCAAGTAAATGTTTCCACAGGATCTGAATGGACTGTAACAAATGAACAAAGGATGATCAATTGATGTGGTGGGTCAGTGTTAGACGAAAACTAGGACAGACTGGGAGGTAAGAATTGGGTCCAAGGTCTGAGCAGCTTCCAACGTAGAAAAAGGAATTGTTATATTGAAAATAAATGAACAAGTTCAACATAATGCTTCTAATATGAGTTAAAGGTGCCAATTGAATCATGTGAATCACTTTAATGCACCATGGCGCTTCTTCCAGGTGAGGTTGCGCAAAATAACTGTATATAGCTGCAATAATTTCCAAGGACAGAACTTCATGATCTATCCACCAATCAAGCCATCTTTTCTCTGTCTTTGTAATACTCTTTCAGGCTAAAAAGCACCCATCCGACTCAGCAGAACCTGGTCCGTTAGATTACTGAACCCACTGGTAGGCATGGAGTCATCATAACGGCACAAAGAATATCAGCTGATCAGAAAACCGATACACCTAGCAACTAATAATCTAGGTTGTTTGAGTGGTAAAACAGCACTAGACTAAACAGAGGCCTTGTGCAAAAGTGTAGAGGTTTGCACTTCAGTTGTATAATATTTGCTGTATTGGCCATTTTCCACTAGCGCCTACTCGCTGCAGCTTATGACTAGTAATGCTTACGTAAAGCCAAAACCTTGTATATAACTTACTTTGCTAAGGTTCCAAGCGCTGGACTGAAAATGTGATGTCAAAAGATTGTTGGTCACTGATTGCCTAGCAGTAATCTGTTAAAATTCACAACAGCCATGGAGCATATTTTGAGTTTTTAAGGACATTGACAGACTCAGATGGAAGTTCAGCATAGGTTCTACTTCTTCCATTGTTGTGTTTGTGTGGCGTTAATGCTGTAGTATTTTTCAGGCTCTGGCACCGCTCAACTACACATGACAAACCCAAATTGTAATAGAAAACCACCTGAGCTATGTAGAGTTGATATGTCTGTCTCTAATATTGGCTCATCTGAAAAGATGCAAGAAGAGGGATTACCAAAACAATTTTTATTGGTATGATATACTCTTTTGGGATTCTCTTAGCTGCAAACTCCCCCAAAAAACCAAAGTAAAATGTGGCGTGTTCAGAAATCTGATTGCCTTCTGCAGAACGCCGTTTCATGTTGATTTAATAAAATCACACCTTTTCCTCAGTGGGACTCCCAAACTCTCATGGTGGTTTGATCCCCACGCTCACCTTCCTTCCAATGCCAATAAACAGCCATCACATACCGATCAAAGAGAAGTGTAAGTGTTACTTTTGGCTCCCTGTTCCGTGCTTTGATGTATCGTTGCTGGACGACCTTGGTGTATAGACTAAATATGTAGACATCTGCACCTCACTTCAGTCTTGTTTTATGTTCTTTGCTAACATTATTCCTTTACCAGCGTCGGCGCAGACAGCCACGGAAGGTTAATGAAAATCGGCTGTCGAGCGTCATTGATTGCACGAACAGCCAATTGGAACCCCGCTACTCCCAAAATTGATTTCATATAAAGCAACAGTGGCGCTGCTGCTTCTTCATTTCATTAAGCGTGCCAGGGATTCTGTCTTTTTTTCTTATTTAATCCATGACTTGTATTGAATGAAGGCGAGCCAGACAGGATACCTTCGGATTCCAAAAGCATGTGGCTAACCGTGCAAATAATTCCAGTTTGCACCAAAAAGGGAGAAGCAACAGAGGGAAGCGCGGAGTTAAGGAGAGCAGAAAAATAAAGCATGTGCCAGATGAATTAGTGAGGAATATATCATGGAAAATGACTTCTTTACAAAGCGAGGGTCATGTACCTGTGTAGGATTTTAAAAGCTTATATGAGTTATCATGCTCTCATTCCACTCTGTCAGTGCCTTATTATTTGGAGGATCGCTGACGCTTGGATTATGTTTCACTCTGTGCTCGGTTAGGCAACCTTCAGCTGCAGCCCTGCTGGGCTCGCTCATAACTGGAGGACTTTTAGGACTTCATAAGTTTTCCTGGGGAAAAGCCACAAGACTGATTTAGCTGTAATCTTATCCAATGTCTTTATAGAAGCCAGACCCGGAGCACTGTGAGCTGCACTGGCAGATATAATGTGCACCGTGGATATGACAGGCACCTCTTAAGTTACAGGGGTACTTCTTGAGGGATGAACCATTGTAGAGGTTGTGTATGATTGGTAAGAGGGAAACAAGCTGTAAAAACACTTCACTTATACAAAGGTTAAGCGAAACAGTCGAAGGGCAGTGACGATTCTGATGCTTAAACGCCTTTCACTCGACCTAGAACGTTGCCTGAAAATGCACGAAAAAAAAAAAAGTGCACCTCATTTGATCTTTGGAGTAGAGACAGAGGAGCTGCCTCTCACTACATGACCTAGTATCGTTTAGCACAAAGAGAATAGCGGGGAGCTCAGACGAGAACTGTCAAAATCGGATCAATTTATGCTGCTGAATTCTTCAAGGCGTCTGCTGAAAGCAGGAGGGACACCGTGGCATGCTTGTTTACAGCTTATGAGGGATAATTTCATATTCTTTGCGCGGCAGGAGTCACCTGATAGTAACTCAAAGTGCCGTATGAGGGAAAAAAAAATCGGGGCCACAATCGCAGTGGGGCTCTAATGACATATCAGTCTGCTGCAGCAGCGAGGCTACTCGTATACCTCGCGGCTGGATGGGTCAATTTAGATCACGTTCAGAGGATAAATTAATCAGGGAGCTGGGGGAGAGCATTTCAATTAAGGGAACCTGGATTTAATTGTCCTTGTCGTGGATTTTATGATCTTGCATTAATACTGTGTCGGAACATTTTTTTTTTTACATTTATACTTGTTTTGTTATGGAGAGACCAGGCGTGGGCTACAATAGAAAACAGATTCTTGCATTCATTGAATACAAAGATATAAACTGGTTTTCTGTTTTAGGGCAGTTTGGATCATCAAAATTATTTATACTTTCTAAATGCCAGAATAATGAGGAAAGACACATTTTTTGGAGAATGTTTTATTCACCTACATTTCTCCAGGATTTGGTAGCATTGACTTTGAACTGTATGACTTCGGTCAAACATTTTGGGTTTCCTTCTAGAAGTTTTTTACAGTAGTTTGCTGTAATTTTGGCCCATTCCTCCTTGCAGAACTAGTGGAACTGGGTCAGGTTTATAAAGTACCTTGCTCATCTCTGTTTTCTTTGCGTCTGAGATCAGAATATCTAAAAAACATTGACTTCGTTGAGTACGGGCCACTTTGTGTCTAGGTTGGTGGTGTGATTCAGTTTGTTGTCCATTTGGAAGATCAATTTTCGACTCCCTGGCTCATGTCTCGAGATGTTTTCCGTTCTTTCCTCACGATGCCATCTCTAAAACATCTCTTGGATATAGAGTCCGTCTCCATCCTCAACCAAAAGACTTTTGCACAAGTCTCTTCCTGCTATCTTTACTGATCTCCTTTAGTTTCACCCTTGATGTCACACAAGGAAATGTAAAATTTTAGGTGTTGCCTTAAGATACAGATCCTTGCTGTATCTGAGCTTACCCAAACTCTTAAATGCAAAACAGTCTTACTTTAAGTAAATGTGTGAATTTAGAGAAATGAATACAACTCACTTATCTAAAATATTCTTTTGCTTGTTATTCTTAGATAATTTTGATAATCCTTACTGACTGAAGAAAGGAAAAGTGACAAATGAAAGTTTTTTTTGGTCTTTTTGTTTCAGGGTGTGTAATTTTTTTTTCTTCTTTTAGATGTAATTTCCAAACTCCTGCTGCTTTTTATTTGAATGCATGCATCTGTGCGCAATAAGCGTTTCATATCATGCAAACCGCCAGCAGAAATCCCACCTCGTCGCTTGGTATTTTCTACCAATACATGAGAAGCAGCGCGTCGGCTTATCCCAAATGCAGATGTCAGAGCAGGCTTACTGCTTATCTGATCTGACATGTAACATGGCAGACGGATCTGGGCATGAGGCAGGAAATGAAAATGACTTTGGTCTCTTCTACTTAAAGAGTATTCGCCATGATCTTTGTTCCATGATGTGGTGAAGCTAGATATTGGGTAGCGCTGCTTCGTGTTTACTGAGGATTTTGGATTGTGGCATCGGGCGATCCGACTATCTTCATAGAAACTTGCTGCTCTGACCACTTGGGGGACATTTAAATGTCAGAAAGGAATTGCCAAAAGTCCAAATTGTAAAAACTATTTTCCTCAGAGCAGTGAGATTAATCAGTTTTAGATGGCATATGAACTTGGCAGCTGTCCACTTCCAGAGTGGGTGCAGAAGGAAAAGTTAATTAAGTAATCAGTGTGAAACTAAGCGGGGTCACAGGAGAGAAGCCTTAATTGAAGCTAACATTGAGGATTTTTTTTTTTTTGAGAGAGAGAATAGCAAGATAAGATTTCTCAAGATAAAGAACTCTTTCACATTTTGTTACATTAAATTTCTATCTTGAATTTATTCTATTAGGATTTTAAGTGATCAAGCTAGTCCATAATATTTGTGAAGTGGAAAGAAAAGTTTAAATTTTTAGAAATTGTTTGTAATGGCACAGTTAGCTTATATTTATTGCAGTCCGTGAAGTTGTTGGAACTGAAACCTCAAACTGTGAGGATGTTGATTTCCACCAGAAAACCTGGTGAGACCTAAATGCGATTTTTGGAGCTAAATTTAGAGCAATCCTGAAAGAAAGATTGTTGAAGGCTGCAAAAGACTTGAGACTAGAGACTAGACCAGGATGAAAACCCCAAAACTAGAGATAAAGTTATGCTGCTGGTATATCACAGAAAGTCCCAATAACAGTACAAAATGGTGGGATTTAAACCTTTAGGAACACACTTTATGCCCGCTTTCCTTCTTCAGAGATGCCTCATTTCCCACATGGAAGGGGAAGATTATTGCTTATTTTGCCGCACTACCTCTGCTGGTTATTCTTGACCTGTAAAATGCCGACAGAACCACATGTTCCTGATCACAGACCATCGTCTGATGGCTGTGATTTGAGGCAAACAACGTGTCAAACTCAAGATCTGAGAGAAGCTAGGATCGGGTGAGGCCGTCCCGCGGGTTTGGTTTGGCTCTGCGGAATAACGCCGTAAAGGAGATGTCGCTCAGCGCTGTGTTACACAACTTGATGGGAAGTCGGCGAAGGCTAACAGAAAGAGAGAGACTGAAATGAGGAGTAAATAGAGAGGCAGCCCTGATGAAGAGAGAAAAGTAGGGGCTGGTTAGTGGCTGTAGATGTGAACTCCCAATGAACCCCACACCCCCTTGGTCTGGTGGCCTCAACGGGACGAGGCATTCGCGTACGACTCCGAGAGGCTGACATCAAACCGACAGCAAGACATGATATCTTATTTTCCTGAGCTACGATGACACAAACTCATCTCTCTGCTTATTTTCTCATGGCTGTGGAGAGGCAAGCCCCGCATATGAGCAAACTTAGCAATCAGCTCCCAGATGTTCGTCAAGTTCCTTCACTTTTAATTCCCGCCGCTTCCAGATTGTTTTCTTGTCGGAAGATAAAGACGTCCCTCTTGTCAGAACTCCTCGTTTCTGATTGAGAGAAATCCTTGACCTTCGAGTCTCTTTAAATTAAATGGGGAGAAGACGACTGCATGTGCATGCAATTGTATCTGTCAATCCTTCCATGACTATAAGGCATGTGGACAAGCCTTCACAGTACGTCTAGGACTTGGTGTGTGTGTGTGTTAGAGGCTGGAGGAGGAAGATTGGGTTGCAGTTTGACATCGTTGCTGACAATGTCATTTGCAGCCTAAAGAGATAAAGTTTATGGCTAAAATATACATTACATTTAATATGTTGTAGCGACTTAGAGGTGCACATTGTCTTTATCGCATAACATCTGTAATGCTGATGTTATGCCGTGGACGTCAGTGGAGGACTTTTCTTATTTGGTCTCATGCTAATTTGAAGGCAAGCAGCATAACTGGTATCAAATTGTTCTGATCCGGTGCCAGTATGTCACCTCTAGGCAGCTGCGCCCCCGCGCTTTGCTGACAGGAGCTTCAACAATTAAAGCTGAACAAATAAATGGCTATCACATCCAGCAGGGAGGTGAAATTGGCCCACTTCAAGCATATCAATCAGGATAGATGTGTGTTTAGATAATAGAAGGACCACCGCTGGGCACATTTCTGTCAGGTGTTGGAGAGCGGCGGCGCAGTTCTGCAAAGAGATTCTTCACGATTGAAGATAAAGTGTCAATCCCATCATCCAATACTTAAAAAAACAATAAAAAACATTCCTAACCTTGACAAAAACCTGGACTCTAAGCGTGTCTGCCACTTTACCACAGTGCATATTTTATTTATGACAAAAAAAAATAAAGGTTTGCACATGCAGAGTTTGGTTTAAGTTTAATTAAACAACAAATTTGCAAATCCAATGTGAAATGCTTTGCATTTATTTACTAGTAATTGCTCTACAGGACAAACAAGCAAGTATGAGGGAATGTTTAGACTGAGACTAAAAACTATACTTACTATTGTGTCCATTCTTGCCTAATATTGCTAATTTACCTATAGGTATAGCTACTTTTTTTTTTAAATCAAATTTTCCACTTACAGTAAATGGGTACTTTCAAAAGTTTTACTTTAATTGAATGTACTTCAATATGCTTCTACAGAAAACTTCATAAACCGTACATGTTCAGAAAATCATCATAAAATTATTACAGCTCAGTGGAAAAGTCTTAGTGAAGCCCATTATGTGAAATCTGTTCAAAACGTGGCTCTTATTAATTATCTACTTAAAATCATATTTTCACAAGACATTGGTTTAGTTACTCTAAATCTTAAAGTGAATATAATGAAGCGAAACAAGCTGGAGCACGTTTTGCTATTTTATTTTCCAATTGAGTTGAACTATACAAATGTCAATAACCAAAAAGAGTCATTTGGAAACAGAAGTGGAAATTTCAGTATTTTTTCACCATTCTGTTTGCTGGTTGCTACCAGGTTTTACTGCTTTGGTCAAACTCCACAACAGGTCACGCTTTTTACTCTAAAACTAAATCTTTTTCATATGTTGATATTTTAGCCTGTTAAAAGTTAATCAACTCTCTCTTTTGTGACTCAAGAAAACTGTTTGTCTTGCAACTGTGAACAAGTACGTTAAATTAAATTCTTAAAAAATTACCCACCATAACGGATGCCGTCTGTGTCAAAGTTTGTTCTCCATCCATCATAATTTGGTCCTGATTAAAGATCATAATTTCTGGGAAACTTTTTGATTCAGGCCACCTGCTCGCATAGGAACGCTTAGTTTTTACCAGCATCCAGGTACAGTAGCGTGCAAGCAAAGCCTGGCTCTTAGTGCCAGCAGCAGCAGCAGCAGCATCTCTGAGTGTTTTGTTTTTACTGCCACAACTGCACATTCCAAATACAGTCTCGGCTGAGCTGGAATGTGTGCAGCGCAGGCCAGAAATCGTAGCTGAATTAGCATAAGTGCCATGTTCGATCTATCAGAGGTGAACTCAAATGGCTGCTGGTTCCACTCCCATCCCACTTTTGGCCTCGTTTGCGGAGCGAGTCATAAACTCGGAAAAGAAAGGAGAAAGGAGACGCAGCTTGTTTAAGTTGATATTTGCTCTCAGGGTAATTTGGAGCAGATTTTCTGGAATCGGTGAAAGGGCTTCGCCGTAATTCCCTTTCATGCTCATCTTCTATCTCTGAAGTCACCATGGGGTCTAAACAGCAGCATAAGGATGCCAGATGGATTACAGGGATTCCTGTTTTCTCTCCCTCGCTCCATCTCTTTCAGTCGCAACATGTTTTGTGTACAGGGATCCAGACGGCAGATGACAGAGGACCAAATCAAGCTGGCTCCTTCTCACTGTCATCCTTCTCTTTCCTCACCGTAACTTACTCTGACAACCAACTTTTTTTTTTTTTTTAACTCGTGGAGCTTGTTGAACTGATTTCCTCTCTCATCGTGACTTGCTGGAGCAGCCGCTTGGGCTTGCAATAATATTTAATCTTGTGCAGTTAATGAGAAATACGCTACTGCAATTCATACCTGTTGATCTTTTCCACAGTTTATCATGGTGTCGTTTTGTACTAAACAAATCTTGAAAACTACTATTATGACTCCATTTATATTCAGAGAACTAAGGATGTACCAATTCACTTTTCTTTTTTTTTTACTTCCAATACCGATATTTGAGGTTTAATATCGGTTGATGCCGATCTGATACAGAAGAATGGTGCTGAATTGACTTAAAATGTTTTATTTTACATATTTATTTGATAACTCTGCACCGGTCCAGCACACTTAAATACACCAATAAACAGCACAACTTGGTTCGGTGTATCGCTACAGAGAATATTCTTCCTCATGTTTTCTGTCGTCTGCGTTTTGAATTTATGAGTTCTCATTTTACAACCGTTTTAGCATCAAAATAAATCCTGCAAAAAGTTAAAATACTAAATATGAACAGGCTTGTCTTTAAGCAATTAGTCAGAAATTGTCTTAGGGGAGTTTATATATGCTCCCCTATGACGATTAACTGATGAGCTGTCTTGCTTGAGATTATTCCAAGCAGCAGTAACACACACTCCCTACAATGACAGATGGGTGTAACTTGTTAAGTGTTATAATGGAAAATGAAAAATAATCCCCCCTAAAAAAATTGCCAAGCTGTCCGGGTTGGAGTCATCTGCCTGGGATCCGTCCGGCCGGATTTGAGGATCCTCATAAATATCTCTCACCAGCTCATCAGCTGCTCCGCTCTCCGGCCGAGATGAGCTGTGATGGACGCAGTGTGGCACGCTGATAACACAGCAAGCCTTAACTTGTTTTATTTTAAGCTAAAAGTAGTAGCTCGTCCGTGTGTATCGGAGTATTACTTTTGCCAGAAAGTATTCTCAAATTTAACAAGGAAGGCACAAAATTAACCTTGGAGGTACAGCTGTGCCATTGCAGCCTCATGTTCGTGCTGAAATGCAGGCTTAACCTTGGATTATTCTTAAAGTGACAACCACCACGTACTTATGCCAAGGTCTGTTTGTTGGCGAAGTGTCTGCGGGGACAGACGTGAAATCCTTGTGTTGCATGCCATCTCTCTTGTCATGCTGCTTGTAAAACAATTACCCGCTGTTGTTTGTAGCTACACTTGTGACAAGTGTCAGGCCAATGAAATTACAGCTGCCGTTAGCTGCAACGTGCGTCGGGTCCAGCTATTTTTAGAGCAATTTGGTGCATAAATGTAGCAGTGAGAGGATTTAGCCAAATAGCTGACTGGAGTAAAAGTTATGGACCTTTGTTATGGTAATGGCAGCTTTTTGCCTCGTCTGCCACCGTCTCACACCTCGCCAGTAGCTCAGCCTTGCCAGGTGGTTTGACTTTACAGCCACTTTTCCAATTGAAGCCTTAATACCGACACGCAGTCCCAGCTGGAACCCATTAGGTTCATGGCTGAGCCACTGGGGCCAAACTCATAACACTAGTTCAGTCAGCTGGTACAGGGTGGGGGGCTGCAGTGGAGAGAAGGTCACTGCTTGTGTTTTCTAATCAAAACCGGATCTGAGTGGGACAAATTAGTTTGGACTAATGGCTTAATGCTGTTTGGCATAAAGTAGGGAGGGGAAATAAAAAAAGTTTAATTTAAGATTAGGGCTCATGCAGATTAAAGCTAGATATTAGCAAATGTTAGCATGTTGATTATACAACACCATCTGATCTTTAGCATGAAATACACTCAGAAGTTGTATTTCCTGAATTCCCAGGCAGAAATATTTAACTTTTGTCTCGTTGGTCCACAAATATTTCCTCAAAAGTCTTTAAGCTCATTAAGAATGTTTTTTGTTGTTTTTTTTAAACAAATGTGAGAGTGATATTTATTCTACATTATATTTAGAGTTCCTAATTGCATTTTCTGAACCATTTGAAAGAAAGTTTGATGCAGTTTATTGTTTTTGTCAGTTTCAGTAGCTTTATTATTTATTATTTGGCTGTTATACTCCTAAATGCATTGACTGAACAAATTAAAGTTGTTTTTACATGTTTGATCAAGCTTATAGAAGCTATTAAAGTGTTATTTGTTTTAGGGTTAATATTTGTTTATCTATTACAGTACATTTTGTCAAAAAGCACACATGCCAATACATGTTTTTTACAGATATTGCATGTCAGCTATTTTTCTTGAAGTTTTCTTTAGTTGTTGCCTATCATTAATCAGATCAGTCACAAGCTTTGAATTGAAATAGTCTCATGCGACAACGAAGTAGCAACCGCTGAGAGCACATTAGTCTTAATTTTGGTCCTTATTGGTTTGAATCCACAAGATTCAAACCAGGATCTTCTTTCAGTATCAGAAATAAAATCAATGAAAACAGGGTGTAATTTATAATTGTATAAAAGAAACACACTTTAATTTATAGGTCGATTTAAGTCTTTTTACGATTATTTATCTCTGCTTTTAGTAAAAATGCTAAATGGTTTTACTTTGGAAGTACTAAACTATGAAATACCAATGCGTCGGTGCAAAATCGGAAATGAAGGTACAAATTTTCAACGGTGTGAAATAACTTTTCCAGAAAAAAATGTTCAGTTTCTCCTGGCTGCTTCTGTCTTTTCTCTTCTTTGTGATTGTTGAAAGTAGGTTTACATGATCCTCTAAGCTGTATGGGATAACCTACACAAAATATTTAGAACAAAAACTATTGCTCTGTGTAAATGTAATGCAAGTAGAGCAACAGGCAGAGGTTCCTCTAATGTTCCTTACAAAGACGGCCACCTGGTCTCTCAGTGTACGCATGATGTCTTAATGTATGAGAAACATCTACTATGTATTCTCTACATCCAGTCCTGAGTTCCTTTAAAAAAGTAAAAGATCAAGGAGTTAGCAGATGGTCTCCAGGTCAGTCGGGGCACAACCTGGTCCCTCACTGCCTCTCTGCTGCGTGACGCCAACAAACACAGGCTGGCTTAGCCTTTGGCTGACCTGGACTTGGCATCTTGACCGCTCTTCCAGCATATGGTCCTCGTGTTCGCAGGTTGTAGACATATTTTCTATTCTACTGAAAAGAAATTTATCTATATGGAACGTTTATGTGACGTGTTTTGTTGTTGGAGTCTTAAAAAGACCATTTTTTGTTGCAGATAATAAATCCAAACTTTTTCCCAAATTTGCCACGCTGAGAACATTCGAGGGCCACATTTAATAGAGAGTATCTTAATAAAGCAAAGTAGTCTAATTTTTCAGCAAATCATTGTTACTGTAATAAATGACATAAAGCTTTTTTTGGGTTGTTTTTGTTTTAAGTTTTTTTCTTACACTTGTGCAACAAAAGTTGGACAGAGCTTGTTATTTTTAGCAAACTGTAATCAGTGAAAACAGAAACATTGTTAATACAAAAAATAAATAATCTTCTACCTAAATAAGTAAGATTTTGTCTGTAAAAACCAGAAATTAATTGCAGTTGGATAAACATGAATCAAGTTACTCCGTTGCTTGCTAATTATCATTGCTCTGCTGTGTTGTCATTTGTTACATTTAAAGTAAATTACTCCGGATCTTAGTGAGGAATGCTTTTCTCCATGTTAAATAATTGAGACTGGTTTTGCATGGTCTGCTCTGCGTTTTGGGAGGTTGAGTCAGCTCCGAGGGTCTTTAAAGGTCCGTGGGGTCGGCGAAGGCTGAGCCAAGGCGAACAGAGAGACATCTGTCCGGGCCTGGAAGGATTTCACGCTTCTGGCCGTCCACATGATTTAGGCCCTCCAAGACTACCTGCTGCGCGACGCTCCCCACGGGTTAACCTGACACAGATGGATCCCCACCCAGCTCTGAACACACACATGGAGAGCGTGCACGAATACGAGGGTCCAGAGGCAGATGCAGGTGCGGATTTTGCAGGAGCGCATTCAGAGCTGACACTCAGAGAGCCGCTAACATGATCGCACAGGCTGGATCTCACTGTCAACTCCTGCTAGTACAGCAGAAGGACAACACAGATGCACATTTTCCACAGACAGACAGACTGATGGATGATGATACCACACAGGCATTACTGGGAGTGTCCAAGTGAGCCAGGACAACTCTGGAGCAACTGAGCATGTGCTTAGCATGTTTTTTCACCTTTAGTAGGCCCATTTTTATCCATTTAGTTTATTTATTTAGTATATTTTTATGTTTCTGGATGAGAAAATTAAACTAAAAATCTTTATATTTGGTAATTGCAGATCAAAAGAAAAATATTTGTAACATTTAATTCCCTTTTAAACTTTTATTAAAATTGGTTTAGCTGCATTTGAGACAGGTGCAAACTTAACCCAATTTTATCTGCCTAATTTTCTAACAACTCTTAAACTCGTCCAGATATACTGTATTTGCAAGTTATTTCGGTTTGAATTTACCTGAATTTTAATTGACAGAAGTCACACAGTGTCTGTTTTTATTCCAGTTGATAGGAAAAGGGTAAAAATACATTTTCCCCAATCCAGCTGTTTGCTCTAAGAAAAGTTTAAACACTTTTTCAAACTTCTGGAGGATTCAGTGGCCCAGAAAATATAATAAAAGGTTTATTGTTCAAACCCCAAATTGGTCTGGGCCAATATTCTGAAATATATACTGTATATTAACCTTAAACAGAAAAATTGTAAAATATGTGATTTCAATTTAACATCTAAGCCAGTTAACTTTATGCAAGTTCTGAGTTGGAAGCCTTTGTTATTTACTAATCGATTAGTTCTGTTATCAGAGGAAACACTTTAACATTTTAAGCTAGTTACGTGGTTTTCTTTTGCATTTTGTTCGTTCACTAATAAAATTGTGCAGTGTTGTGTTTATAAAAGAATCAAAGTAAAACAAATCCTTAAGCTTGGAAATATAATTCTTTCTGTTCGTAACGTGGCTAAGAGCGAGTTTGTTCCTTTACGTTGGATTTAGAGGTGGGAGTTTGTGAAATAAATCTCTGACTGTCCGGATTTCAATTTCTGACTAACTTTCTCTTTTTTAAGTATATTTATTTATTGTTTTAGATTTGAGCATTTCATCCTCTGAGTAAAACTGAGACACACAATTGCACCATATTTAATGGGTGAACTACTAAAATAGACCATTTTTAATCAGTTTCCATTTTAAGTTTAAGTCTTTTAAAACTGTATTTTAATTATTAGTAATGTAATGTATAATCTTGTGGTAAACATTTTCAGTGTTTTCTGTATTTCAGCGTTATTTTGAACTACTTTTATTCCAGCCCAAGTAAATCATGTATTTTTCTAAGTGTTTTTCCTGGTTAAATATAGTATTCAATGCAAAAAGAAACTGGAATAAGGGATTACGCCTCTTAGTAATCTAAAAACGAACCTGTTAAAGGTTTAAATGTAATATAAAAGCGGGAAATGTAAAAGTTACAAGCAACAGGCTTACTGATGCTTACTTTTGAATATAAACTAATTGAAGTGTGATAAAGTACACAAAACTTCTCAGAAAACCTCTTTAGTTATTTTGTGTTCATCTGAACAATGCACCACCCAGATAGTGAATAAAAGAATCCATTTTCCTTTAATGTTGGACTAAATGTTTCCGGTGGGCCCGTCACGATCGTCCCAGTTGTCTCTCTTAATGTGCTGTAAACTCCCCGCTCCTTCAGAGTGGCAGGGATCAGCAACATCTGGCTAGGACATCAGGAAACGCCTCGCTTTCTCCCTTTAATACACACACAGAGGTACTGCAGTGTGCACTCCAGTGAGCCTGAGGCTTAGCAACATCTGGCTTCCCAGACTTCCCAGGAGGGAATCAACTTTTTTGTTGTTTTTCACAAACTGCTTCTCGTTTCAGATTTTGGTTCCTCTTGTACTTGGTACGCGTTAATACTGACAAACCTGGTACGGTGTAATTTTACCTGCCTCTTGAAGTTGGGGAAAAAGTGCAGAAACCAATAATTAAAGCTGTGCTTTTATTTTATGTAATCAAAACTTCCCATTTAGACGCTGTTCTACCAGGGAAAGGCTGAATAGAAAGCTAACAATAAATTTCCCCTTCATCATATCTACCATTTTATAAATTTTTATTGTAAATACGACAAGATACAGTCATAAAATCACCTAAATACCATGTATACTTTCATTTTATTGCATAGTATTGTCGAAAAGCCTTGTATTTTTTTATTTTTTGCCAATTTTCAATGTTAAAAATTAGGATCTCTGATGAGACAAGCAACCTCCTGCTGTCAGAAATTATTTTCTAGGGACACATACTATATCTTGATGCGCTAGATTATGAGTTAATTATACAAATTAATCTAAATTATCAGTTTTTAAGTAAACTGTTTCCCTTGTGAGCAGGAATTGTTACATAGTTCTTATGAAGCGTCCAAAATAAAGACAACTAAGCATCCAAAACTCTAAAGAAATGACCAACACTCAGTAGACATGACTATATTTAGTTATCTAAATATAGATTCATATTTAATGTATCATCAAATTGAGGAAAATACATTTAGACAAGCTCGTTTTGCTAATAGTAGTTATTACCAAAACAATTAGCAGAACCGACAAGTTTAGAATATATAGTAATAGAAATATTCTTTATAGTCCTGATGTGGAAAAACTCAAGTGTAACAGCAGCAAGTTAAATGTAAATGGAAGCATGCATATTTAAGCTAAGGTTAAAAAATATAAAAACTGTGAGAGCAAATTTACAATAAAAATACTTGAAAATAGCACACTCAGACCTAAAGAGAAGTACAGCTGAGTAGGATAATTTAAAATCAGTGCATAGAAAACAGCAACAGATTAGTTAAAAGAAGAAAACAAATCTGCAATGTCATTTAAATTGAGAAAAACCTACAAATAATATCTCAGAGATGTAAACACTTCATAAGTTTGTTGTGATGAGTGACGGTTATAAAGTCGAGTAGTTTCTGGGAGGAAGGATCTGCGATATTGCTCATTTTTGCACTTAGGATGCATCAAGCTTCAACTTTCAAGTCTTTTCTTTTTGGCTGCCATAAATCCTAAAACAAGCAAATCTCAATTAGCAGGTTCGTTTCTTTTTAAATATCGCATTTTTGGTTTTGGATGAAGATATTTTTGCAAATATTTTATGCTTACAACAAACTGTCTGGAAACAACAAATTGTTCTTGAAAAACCCATTGAGGGGAAATTCATCACGACTGCTTAGCTGCTCCACTGGATAGATTAATAACACTCATTTGACTCTCATCATCCAACCATTACTCACTCCAAGCATCTCCAAAATCTATATTTTGTTGGTGAAACCTAACATGAATCCCACAGAAAATATTCTTTGACTCGTTCTTGTCAGCAGGAGGCTGAGACTCACAGAGCTCGCCTCCTTTTTACATTCTTGTTTAATTCATGTGTTTAATCCCATTTGGACTCTGTGGGGCCTGTTTTGGTTTCTTTTGTGAAGCAAGTGAGCCAAATAAACTGTCGGAGCGAGCTGCTGTGTTCGTTTCCTCGGGGGCGTGCGCCGCTCTCCCCTCAGCCCATCGGGGGCCTGCTTCTACGCACATTAGTGGTTAATTATTATCAGCCTGCAGCCGTAATGAGCTCTGCATCGACCTGTGGCTGTTATGTAGCAGTAATATTACTTAATGGAAAAACAATCACTCCACTCTTCCCATCGAGTGTTTAAAGGGTTTGCATGGATATCTGCTGATGGATTTCAGAGAAAATAGGCGAGTGAATGTTAGTGCAGCAGCATTATTTCTGTATGTGTGTATTTTGAGTATTGCTTTGTTTTTGTTTGTTTAAAAATGCAGCAAAAAGAATCAAAACATTTACAATAGTTGGTAAGAGCTGCCTCCTTTTCAAGATCATCTTCAGGTCAGTCCAGAAAGAAACAATATGGCTCAACTTAACTCCATAATGAAAAACTAGCTCGAAACAGGGACAAAATGTCCTTGCAGAAAAGCCTCTCAAATGTAATAATTCAACCCTTTTTTAAAAAAAAAAATAATAATAATAAGCATTGTTTACAGAATAGGTCTTAGTTTTTTCTTTAAACTACGTTCTTTCTATTTATTAAAGTAAAACAAGAATCTAGACTTTTGTTTACTCTGATGTGTGTTTTATGCCTGACAAATCTTAATTTTCTATTACTTCTAGATCAAATAATATGTGTTAAGTGACGTCAGGATAATCCCAACTCAATTTTTTTATTAGAAATTTTAGGAAATTATTTATTAAAATTATTATTACCTTTAATAACTATCCAAAATCAGCATTTAAATTTAGTACTTAAAGTTACTACTTTTCTACTTTGACTAGGCTTCACTAAGGAGCCTAGTCACCTTGGAAAGTGTAAGAGTTACAGTATAATCATTTTTCAGACAGCAAAACCTTTTGTTTGTTTGTTGCACAATTGGAGCAACAGTAGTAAATAGAGGAATCTTTAAGGAGGTTGTAGATGTGATGGTCAACGCACTCAGCTCTGGGTAACTCTCTGAGTTTACCAGATTGTTTACACAATGTAGAAAGGGCATAATTATGAGAGTGTATTGACCCTTTGCAACTGCGTCACTTAATTACTGGAGGCGCCATGGCAGATGTTGGACGTGAAGAATCGAATGGAGTGGCTTTGATTGTTTCCCCAGGTTGTTTTTGCCAGGATATCCATGACTTCCATTTGATTCTCTCCTGGTATTGATCAAAACGCCAACTTTTCCAAATGATTTATGTCACAATGTCATAAACGGCGTTTCTCCTTACACCGGAGCAAACTGAAACAAAAGACTAGATGCTAACCAGTTCTTTTCTGTAAATGCTAGGCTACATGATGGTGGGGCAATTTCTCCACGATGCCATATTTGATTTTAATCCAGTCCTCCAGGTTTGTTCTGCATTTGCCCTGTGCGTTGATGGTAGTATTCGCTTTAATCTACTTGTGTCATCCTATTTGCTAATGTTAACTGTAATATTTAACACCGAAAAGCAACCAAAGCTATCTATTTTACCGAATGATGCTAAATGCCACTTAGCTTGTGGCTTCTGCAGTATGATTTCGATGTAGGAGGTCCCAATCTGATCCCTGACCAGCTGTTGGAGACGGCTCTTCCTCTGTCGACAAACATCTGTGGTTCTGATCCACACTTTTGACGGGAAAATGCAGGACTCTGGCTCCCTCCTGCCCCTCTCGTTCCTCCTTTATTCCCGTTCTCCATTCACTCTCTCTGATGTTTGTTTTTCGCCTCGGCGCCATCTGCTCTCGATATTTTCTGAAATTCTGACTTTAATAGAGGCAGACCGAGATGCAGAGAGAAAGGCTGAAATTGAGATCAGAGCTTCTGCTTTATTTTCTTCTCCTTCCTTCTGAGTGTTGCATAAGGCCCGGACAGTCGTGGAACATGTCTTCCACATTGCATGTTTGAACTTTGACCCCTCTGATTCGTCACAGCCAGCATGCAGGTGCTCAGCCTCACACCTGCCAGCCAAAAACGAGGCCAAGAGACTAAACATGATCAGAAATACACCTTTTATCTAAAAGAAATTACTACACAGCACATTTTTAAATCAATATATCTTCTTTATATAAATAAAGGCGGATTAGTTAGTCACACTTATGTTGTAGTTTGTAGCTGAATAATATCAAACATGATCTCCACCCCAAGTGGAAGATATAGAGATTAAGATATTCACCTGAAACAACATTGTATGAAATGTAAACAACATTGGTTCTGGGAAAAAATGGCTACCTACCTTACATGGTATAAAACGCCAAGTTGGAAAGATTTTCCAAACAGCTTTCGTGCTGCATTCGTGCACAGCTGGGATTCTAGGCTTTCTAAACATTCACACTAAGAGTTTGAAGAGGTTATGTTGTTGTTTTCTCTTAACTATTCAGGCATTTTTCTGCCTGCTTTTACTACTTTATTCAATTAAATAAATCCAAACAAATCTCCAGTCAGTTCTATACTTACCACCTTTTCTATGTCTTAGATTGTAATGACATTAAAAATATTAAATATTATTGAAAAGTCAATTTACTCCAGGAACTGTGTTACTTTATATAGAAGTTGGAACTTGTCTTTTCCAATAAAGTCAACAACTTAATGGTTAAATAAATCAGTTTATTGTAAGCTAAAAACCAGAACCAAGCAATTTTTGACTCAGATAAACTGTTTCCTGCTACTTAATGACAATAATACAGATACAAGTCAATTTGTCTGATGATATGCTGACATGAGGAAACAATCTGGATGTTTAAATGATTAGCTCATAAGTCATAAAAACATAGCTGATAATTTATCATACTTGATATTTATGCAGGGTATCTTCTGCTGTTATTCCTTTTTAATGCATATGAAAAAGTATCCAGCGTCACTATGAGTATCATTCTTATTGATCCTAATCTAACTCAAACTGACAAAGATAAACAGCTTGACAGACAGACTGACGTCAGGAAGCAAACAAACAGAAACAGCCATTCAGACAGACAGAGCTCTGAACTCGACTGTACGCTGCAGACCACACATTGTGCTGCCTGCGTGTTAAAACAGTCATTCACGCTCTCGCATTCTGCTGCCCAGATTCACAGATGAGTCGGCTTTGTAACCACAACTGTTACCCCATGTGCGATTGTGTGTGTGTGTGTTTGCAGCTTATGTATAAATGCATACGACTGTGACGCTAAATTAGCATATTTTCCAGAAATTTGAGATTACTGGACTTAAGCCGTTGAGCAGCACATTACTTGCCTTCAAATTGCATTTAATGTCTGTGATGGAGCGCTGAGATTCCCTGAATATGGGAAGCTACTCAGCCTTCAGTTAAGCCTGGCCTCATAAATAACTTCGACTTCCTCCTTTGGACGCCTGCCAAGGGGATGATCACTAGAAACTACACAACCCCTTCTTGGCTTCTTCTTAAGGCAGCCTTCTGCAAAATGCTCCTCTGACAATTGACCCCTTGAAGAGTTTTCTGACTGCTGCAGTCATGTTCGCTGCGTTTGTTTACCTTGCCCAAATGTCAGTGTCATAATTAGGGATTATTTTGCACCTCATTTGTCATAGAAAGCAAAACACATCAGTAAAAAGCTAATTGTGGTGAACAGGTTATGACCTCTAATGCCTAATGGCTCCTTGTTTATGCTGTAAAGTGCTAGTGTTTTTAATATATAGATAAATGACTAATTTTTGTTCTTATTTGGATTAATGGATAAGGTAAAGAGGCTTAAAATTAATTAGTATTTGTGTCTAATTAAGGCTTGAAGGGAGTCCAACTGAAGCAAAAACCCAATTTATAGTTAAAAGAACTATAAAAATGTTTTCATATATTTCAAGGTAACATTTATTTAAAATCATAGATGTGTTTTTAAAATGTGTCTAAATCTCTGTAACGTCCACAAACAAGTTAGATTTGACTGTTTAACTGTATGAATTGCTTTACTCTGAGTCACATCAAAACAGCATTTTATTTTTCTTCTGTGCTTGTTTGGATGTTGAAAGCTTGTGGCTTGAAGGTAGTTCCAAAAATTCAAATTCCTCCTCCTTTTCCCCACTTTTACGCTCCCTGATGTCTAAATTCTAGGCTGTGAAACAATTTTCCTTGAGATAATTATTATTTATGGTAAAATTACCATAAATATTTTTAATGTTAAGATTTGTTTGTGTCTGTTTCATTAAATCACCACTAAGTAGACGAGTATATTGAGAAAACATTTTCTGTTGATTTGTCTTGTCTCCCCATTTTAATAAATGTCTGATACTTTAAGTGTTTTAAACAAATACTTGAGAAATTTACAGAAATCAAGCATTCAGCATACAGAGGCGAGTGAGTAAGGAGTAATTTTATTAAGGACTGGACAGGTTTGTAGATCTTCTTCAAAAACATATTTTCCAACGCCTCCAACAAATTCACGGTCTAGCTGGAGATTAGTTTACTGAGTGACTTTTATTACTTAATTGCTTCATACGACTCTGAAACAAGTAAGTATTATTCCTGGGGGAGATTATTAAGATACACAAAAAGCAGGACTCATAGTTAAGTTTTGAAGTAAAAGCCAAGGTGTTTAGAAAGGAACCAGTATCCGACCTTTTGAAATTTTTCATTCAAAACGAATGAAAAGCTTCAGCAGATGTTAGGAAAACACTTTCTGCCTGATTTCTTTCGCGATTGAACCAGTATTTTTTGCTGTATACACAGGAACAAGCAAAGCTCATCCACCAATATCGCACAAACACACACACACACACATCGAAAAGTGCTGCCCCACATTCATCATATTGTTGAAACGGGGAAGCTACTCCCAAGAGGGGAAGGTTCTCTACCCCCATGACAGAGAGAAGTCTTCCCATGCACCGGGTCGCCAAAGAGGGCCCCACACACGGATGACATCAGTGCTCAGCCTGCAGGAGTTTTGTGACAGCCATATGTAAATTGAATATGACAAATCGCTTCCCTGAATCACCTCTCGGCACCTCTGAGCCGCCGCGAAGAAAGACGGAATGGGGAAAGAGGACAGGCCGGGATCCATAGGCGCTTGTGCTTTTGAAGTGTGAGAAGAGGGGCGATAGGGTAGCCAACCAGACGGACACACAAGTCAACTATTGATTTAAAAAAAAACTAAATAAACTAACAAATGGCTTCAAAGATTAAAGGGGTATTACGTTTTGGCTAGTCACCTGCTGAAACACGGTCAGGGGTCACACTTCGTCTACGTTCTCAGCACTGATGGCTGTAGGAACCAGCATGCCAGTCTCCAAAGAATGTGCTGCTTTGCTCTAACGGCGCATCGAGGATGGGGTGGGAGGGCAGCGGACCAAAAGAACGCGCAACGTTTTCATCGATGGCCATCCCGTTCTCACGGCTTTGGCTTTCCGACTGTTTCACCCAGACGGTGAGACGGAGAGAGGGAGGCAGCGAGAAGGTAAATGGTTTCCACATGTGAAAGGCATCAAGAAGAGGCAGAGGTGTGTGCGACCACCCATACAACAGGGGAGTCCCAGGTGGATAAATGTGTGCATTCACATGGTTCTGTTGAAAAGACGCCACAGGAGTAAAATCTGTATTTATTAGCCCGTATATGAGAAATACACACTTTGTTTACAAGTGGGACATTTTTATGCTTCTCTGCACTGATTTAGGTGTTATTATTGTAATAGTTTGACCTTTAAAATACATGTAGGATCCTGAAAAATAATATTTTCTTGAAATTTCTATTTGGTTTTACGATAAAACCAGCATCAGCAATATGAAAATATTCTTTTTGGACTTCTTCATTGTATTTTTTCTCAGTTTTACGCATAAATTTAAAAAAATTCCTCAAAACAAACTGAAAAACAGACTTGACAGTTGACATTAACTTTGACATAGACTGGTAGCATTACATACAGTGTCATCAATGGCCGATGCCCCCGGCCTCTGCTCAAATCACCCCCTGACGGGCAGTGTAAACAAGTGGCGCTGTGTATATCCCCCATGTAATCTGGATTTAGTGCGGTGAGATCACGGCTGTTGGAGCAGAGAGCCCCCTGGACGCTCAGCTGCATTGTGGGAGGTTCCCTCTCAATGCCACCTTTGTCCATTTGTGTGTGTCGCTCCGAGATAGTGTGGTGCCGTTGACAGGCCACAATAAGCCAAGAGTAAATTTCCCCCGTGGTGAGAAGCGATCTGTGTACTCCTGAAGCAAAAAAAAAAAAAAAAGCACCCACACAAAATGAGGCTCAAGCTGAAAATCATTCTTGCTGTGTCTTTGTACGCCAAGTGTCCTCAAATGCCTGTCCTCTTAAACACTGCAACTGTTTTCGACCTCTTGACAGTCCATGCTAGTAGTATTTTTGACAGCATGAGTTTTATGTTTTCAAATGATCTCCCTGCCTTTTTTTATGCTAATGTCTCAGGCTGTAAAAGCCTGATCTACATTAATAAGAATGTAATGTTTTTTATGATCAAGCATGCTAACAGAAAAATAAATGTTTAACTAGGTAGAAAACTACCAAAACAAGCCAAAACCACATTTAGCTTTAGCTTATTGTTATCAGAAATTTCTAACATATTAACATAAACATTTTTAATTTCAGAATTAAAACTAAAATCCTACTTTTTTTTTACTAAAGGTAATGCTAATATGTTAGCTATAGCAGTGTCAGATGTTCTTCTGATTAGCTAGAAATGCTATGTAAATTTGTTGCATTTGGTTTTGAAACAATGCTTTCAAATATATTTTACAAATTGTGCTAAAAAGTAATCATTTTCAAATTTAATTGCTATGATCATTTAAATACTAAAATAGATCATGTATTTTCTCAACATGTTAAAGTTTCTTTTTCTTCTGTTTTGTGTTTTGTATCAGAGGTGGAAGTAATTTACAATATATTATTTTGTTGCATATAATTTTGTTCTTTGTTTTCATTGCTGTATGCACACATTTTTATTTATTTTTTCTTAATTTGAACATTTTAAATCACACCAATGTTCCCAGCATACTCAGATAATCCTAATTTTAAATAAAACATGTTCAAATCTCATTCATAAAGTCTGAAGAAATACAGGGAAAAAATAAGAATTTTCTTTTCTCTATCGGTGGTGTTTGTATTCATGATTTAGATGGAGAGCTGTTCAGTTTATACAGTTATTTAGGAGAAAAGGTGAGGAAGGGCACACATGAAGGGTTTCTTTCTTTGTCTCCCTTTACTTGTACAGCTTGGAACGGATTGCTCCAAAACGCTCAACATTGCACCTCCATCGTCTCAGGGTGGTGATCTAAGAAGGTCTTTTAAATGGCTTTGTCCTAGACTGTGTGTGTGTGTGTGTGTGTGTGTGTCTTCCTTCCTTTTCATGCATGCTTGAGTATTTTATTGTATGTTTCTCTCTGGCTCTGCAGCTCCAACAGGAGCCACAGTTTTTGTGTGGTCCCATAGTAGTCTGAGGATATTCCTGAATTTAGGATTTAGATGTTTTCATTTTAATTTAATGCGTTAAGTATTTGTGTGCCGTGCTTAAATATGCAAGGAAACATTTTTAAAATCTTAAATGCATTTTTTTTTAGAAATGTTTCTTTGCTGTTTGCAGAATGTATTATAAAAAATCTAATATTATACATCACAAATCAGAGATCCCCCATACGTTTCAATGTCCAGGCTCCTTGATCTTGTTCTTGCTTCATATCATTTCCTTGTAAATCTTATTCAATTGTGCCCCCGTCTCTTGCTGCTGTTTTCTGCTTGTTATATAACTGTGTTGTTCTCAGTTCAGGCTCTTCATGCCTCATTCTGTGGCTGTGGGCTGCTACCTGCGTCAAATCCAACTCTTCCTCCCTATTAAACAGCCGAGATTTCCAGTGTGTATTCTCCCTTTTTATTGCTTTCATTTGCATATAAATTAAATCCATATTGTGCCTGCGAGGCAGACTATGCTAACTATGCAAACGATCCCTGGCTTTTCTTTGTTTTACAGATAAACCCTCGGCTTCCTCGGTGACAAGGTGGGAGGGAGGGCGGCGGAGGCAGAGAAATCCTCCCGCTGTTTCATAATTGTATGAATTTTAAATACACTGTCATAAGAGCCTCTTCCGCATTCACAGCGGGGGAATGGGACTATCATGATAATATTAGAGCTACAGGGTTAGCTGACCGTGAAGAGCGAGGCGCTCTCGCCACCTCTGTTCACACATGCAGGCCAGATGGCCGCAGAGGCTGCATTCAGAATCACATTAGGTATGCGACTGTGTGTGTGTGTGTGCTTTCTAAACATAACCTCCTTTCCTTTAATTCCTAGAGTACATTAAAATGACATCTTCTTTCTCCTTGTGCAAAAATTGAGAATATTACTCAGGAGATAATGTTTTGTTATGCATAATCAATAAAGGATGAGTTAGGTGGTGTCCAAGTAAAATTAAGTCTTATGAATA
Source organism: Alfaro cultratus (assembly GCA_903066825.1). Taxonomy (NCBI): domain Eukaryota; kingdom Metazoa; phylum Chordata; class Actinopteri; order Cyprinodontiformes; family Poeciliidae; genus Alfaro; species Alfaro cultratus. The sequence goes on along the minus strand of CAEFZX010014479.1, from coordinate 21,621 downwards.
TTCAAATATGTTGCTGAACAGTGATATCAAATTAGGCCTAAGTCCTTCATGGACCCCTGGAGGTTTCCATGTGCTGCAGGCACTCTGAAGCTTATTAAAGGCTAAAATATAAGGATCAAATGTGGGTGCATGTAGAAACATCCACTGCTGCTTTCTGGAAACAAAGAATGAATGAAACCTAAACAATAAAACAGTCACCAGCAAATATGTTTAAGTTAAGCTGTTATAATGTCTGTTGGTTTCTAAGTGCCTTGACGTGAATGGATGGCAAAAAAATAAACAGATTTTCAGATAAATTCTTAAAATCACAGGATTGAACCTGCCTGTGAACCATTTAGCCCGTCCCTGAAATCAATTACAGCCACCCTCCACTGCGTACGCTTGTTAACCCTGGGCTCTGAGAGGAAGATCAGAACACAAATAATAAAAAAAAAAGAAAGCCTGAAACGCAGAGGCCGTGAACTCCTCCGCTGCAGACCCTCACTGCCTCGTTAGCGCTTAATTAAATAAAACTGAACCGAGATCAGTTGAATTAAAAGTATGCGACAAGCAGAAATGATAGGAATGTGCTGGCAGTGATGCTGCAGTCAGCCTGATATTGATAAATTAAAAAAGCTCAAAGTGACATCTTTTGTTTTTGGGTCATTTTTGGTATCATTTGATCAACAGTCTGAGTCTACACGGCATTTTTCTGTTCATTTTAGGAAGAATATTGCAGAATAAGAATGTAGTTTTTCCTGTTAAAACTGAAGAAGCTAATCTAGATGATCACGCAGTTTTCCTGTCATAAAAAAACCAAACGTTTGTCCAATTTATGTCAGAATGAGACTTATGGCACATTCCTCAACAGCATGGGGGTTGGTGAGGTCTGTTTTTCTCCCATTTTGGTTTGTTTTTGAATGAAGCACATACAATTTCAACATAATCTCACACTCTTCTCCAAACCCTGGACAATATTTTTATGGCCTTTTTATCTCAGACGTCTCATTGAATCTATTTTTGGTCACAACAAAGACCTCTAAAACATTAACACATCACCCAAGACCGTGGGACACCTACTTTTTCTACCATAAAACAGAAAACTAGACCGGCTGAGTATTTCAGAAGCTGCTGATTCTGTATATAGGTCAGATTTATAGAGGATAGTCCAAAAAGAGGAAACATCCAGCTCTGTGAATGAAAACGACTTATTTGATGACTGCTTGAGAGAATAGAAATGCAACAGTCATTGAAAGATTTTATAAAACCAAGGAATGTGGGACGCCAATCTCTGAACGGACAACTGGTCAAACCTTAAAGCAGATGAGCTACAGCTGCAGACGACCACACTAAGAACAGGAAACTGAGGCGGTGATTCAGAAAGCCATACCAAAATTGGACAATAAAAGGTTGGGGAAAATTACGATTGCTTTGTTGTTTTCACATAGTAGTCAGATTTTGGCATAAACAACATGAAAACATGGATCCCATTATGGTGTAGCTGACAAATTCGCAGCAACTACATGATGCTATTATTATAAAACAAACCAAATAGTCCAAGAGATGTTTTTGATGCCTTGTTGAGACAAAGAATTAAGCAAGTTTTAATCTACATAATAAGGTAGCCATGTTGAAATGTAGATTTTATCTAAATTCTTGTTCTGACTAAATTTAGTCTGAACAAAAATGCCTGAAGTAATAACATGTTACAAGATACAAAACAGAAGGCAAGTAAATTGGTAGCTCTTGTATTTATGTTTTTTATATATATATTTTCTGTAAACGGTCACCTAGTTTTTATTTGAGAAGCCCTAATTTTTCTTTTAATTACATCAGTAATTCTTAATGAGTCTTAATTACATCGACATCTATGCATTCTCACAACCTTTGCTCCCGACGCTCCACTCATCCATGCAGCAGTTTGAGCACGGCCCATCATTGACTCAATGGAGGAAAAATAAAAACGTGACTTTGGAGCTCATGCTTCATCTTTGTCCAAATTTTACCTGAACAAATATGTTTAAATCAGGTTGGTTTACAACAACAAAAAATAAACTTTTAAACCATATTTAGATGTTCGGACAGGAGACAAAGCCTTTTTCTGTCTCATTTGAATATTTTCTTATTTGAGGGGTTAAGTTTGTCTGCTACCAATATCCTCCAGAGTGCGGCACCCAGAAACACACACACACACACACACACACACACGCAGCCAGCCTCTATAAACCTCTACCTGAGCGGTTTATGCAGGCCCAAACAAGCAAAACCAGAAACAAAAAAAAAAAAGCAAAGTATCACCCAGATAAATATTTCACTCCAACGATGACAAGAGCAAGGCCTCTGTGGTGAACACCAAGCAGGTTAAAGCTCAGCAAGCAGTGAAAATGCAGCAGCAGCAATGGGAAAACTTGTAAATGACCAGAATAGTTTAATGGGTGAAATGGTATCCAGGCAGGCAGGGAAACAGGAACTGTACCTCAACAGTGTGTGTGTGTTTTGTTTCTCACCAAAAGCTCTCTTAGGTATCAATCATAATGAAAGTGATTGTTGATAAATAATATTATTTATGTTTTTATGACATCAAATATAATTAAAAGTAAAGCAATAATAAAAAATGCTAAATTAGTCCAATATATCTTGCTCTTTTTTTCTGTTTTATTTCAGACTACATGTGAACATAGTAAAAATCTTTGGCTTGGCTGAGTCCGGCGGACTGGTTTGTTGAAGGAAAATATGGCGCAGACATGAAGGACGAGGAGAGCACGACAACCTAGAAAGTCAAACATCCCTAAAAATTAAAAATTAAAATAAAAAAATAAAATAAATGGTGGATTGAAAATGAGCCTGGAATCCAATATGCAGTAATGTATACAACATGATAACTGTGTGGCTATATAAATTTTAATAACGGTCGTTCAATTTTTTTTTTTTTTTTATATAATTATGTCCATATACTGTTACCATAAACAGAAATCTGTGTTTTAAATAGCGATCCCCCCATTTCCAGTTCAGTTTTTCTTTATCTCCATGAGTCCAGAGTCAGCCAGCCCCTGAGTAGGGAAGTGTCCGGCGGGGCGGGGGGCGCTCACTCGCTCTCCTCCTTCTCCTCCTGCACGGTGGTCGTTGAGTGGTTGTACAGTCCCTGCGCCATAAGCTGCAGCGCTAGGCCGTTCTTGTAGCCGCTGGCCTTTTTAATCTTGGCCCTCTTGTTCTGGAACCAGATTTTGATCTGGGACTCGTTCAGGTTCAGTTCCTGGGCGAGGGACTGTCTCCTCTGCTCCGTTATGTACCGGTTGGCCTGGAACTCGGTTTTGAGTCTCTGGAGCTGCTCAGCCGTGAACGCCGTCCTGGGCCGCTTGTCCTCCTTGCTGTTCTTCTTCTTCTTCAGTTTCCGTGTCCTTGGGCCTGGCGTGGAAACAACAAGGGGAATAAAAATATTTATTCTACGGCTGGTTACCACAGCCTTAATTATCCGCTGAATGTGCCTCCGTTTAAGGTATTCTAGTGAAAAGAAGTTATTTTTTCTAATAGTATTTTAGCTGATAAAGAGAGAGAGAGATATTACACTGTAAATAGTTTACTGTTAAAGTAACTGGCAACAATTTTTCACCTGCAGTGGTGGCATAAATTTAAAAAGCAAAGTGGCTCCTTTAAGTTCTAGCGGTATTTATTTTAATCCATTTTCTGTTCTTTCTTGTTCTACTATTTGAACATCACTCACACACGGCCCCGCCCTCTTTTCATACCATCATCACATGGAGAGGTGCAGCCGACACAGGGCCTAAAAAAGCATACAAAGTTATCAAAATGTCTTACTTTTTCTAAAAATATTAATTTAGACTGGTTGTTTTAAAAACAGATGTATTATTTATCGTCTCATCTTACTTCTAAGCTCCTGAAATGTTGTTTGCTCCATGACAGTAGCCCTTACAAAACCTTTCTAGAGGAGCCCCTGCTTACCATCTCTTGTAGTTTGATGCAACAGCATAATTAATAAGAAACTAAAGTGCAGTAAAGTGTCAGTGTGGTTTGAGTCGGGTACTGTGTGGGCTCGTTTTTTAAATGAAGCAACATGAAAACGGTACAGTAATTTCCCTTCCACTCCACTATGTGAAACAGCCACCACTAAAAATGCTTTCTATACCTTCTTCTTTGTTTTTGTCTCAGCTTCTGACCTCCGTAGTTTCTACAATGTTTTGGATCCTTTTTTAGAAGATATAGACAATTGAAGAAATTCTCCTATTTTTTTTTTTCTTTTGTAAATTTTTAGAAAGGGACAAGGCCTAATAATATTACAGTTAAGCTACATATAACTCAACTAACTTGAATGCATAATAAAATAAAATGAAAACAGGCCACCAGACTGGTTCTAGCCCAGAGGACAACGTCCTCCAAATCCAGACCTGATCGTCAATACTGCACTACTAATACACTACCCACATCTGAATGTAAGTTGTTATATATACTTACTTCATAAAATGTGGTATAAACTGCTGTGAATTGTGCTATTTGTTGTGTTCCAGTTCTGTTCTGCAACATTGTGCTTTTATTTGGAAAGGTCAATGTGTCACAGAGCGCTGTGCACTGCCAGTCATTTGCAATTTTCTAAAGGTACAGATCTGCACAAGTATTTTTTAATTTATTTTTTTAAATATTTTTATATTTGATGTACAGAGTTTGAAAATGCTGAGCTTCATGTTTGACTCGCCGAATCCTGTAAAATGTTAAAATATATATGTGTGTGTGTGTGTGTGTGTGTGTGTACTACAATTTATTTCACTGAATGAGATCCAAAAGTAAACAGTATGAAGTAAATAAAATAATATAATAGTGAATTTGAATAAAAAATGGAGGAGGAATTAATCAGTATGGATAAAAATGGGTGAAAATGAATGGAAATAAGCTAAATCGAATGAGTTTTGTAAATTTTGTTTGAAATTTTTCAATTATGGCATCACAGATGAAAAGCAATGGATCCATACATATAATGTCCACCTACCTCCTGCACTGTTAAGGCTTGATAAATAATTTAAAGCCCTAAACATTGTCCAGTCATCGTTTGTAGATGGATTTGTATTGAATGAATTACATTCAGATCCAGTATCTTAGGAGGCTTTGCAACTAAACCTGTTACAACTCGCCCCGCCTATGAGGCAGGTTGTAACATTTCACTGCTGTCGCTTGTTACAATAAATAGCACGTTGCTGATTCATTCCTTGAATTTTAATTTGTACCAAACACGTTGGAGATGTCTGAGTCATCAGTTACGTTTTCTTCATTGATTTATTCATTTTTTATTTTAAGAAAAAAAAAAGTATTTATTGCCACTTTCTGTCTCCTTCAGGAACATATAAAAAATTATTAATTGTAAAGAATATCTGATTTCTTTCTTTTTTTTTTAGATTTTTTTCTAAATTCATAAACAGGAATTATGCAAACACATAAAAGAGAATACTACTAATTTAATGTGAAAGCCACTAATTGCACAGGGATGAAAAACCAACCAAACACACATCAGAAATGGGTTTTGGGTCGTAAAATCAATGTAAAAGTTTTATGTGGAAATGTTCGCAGACTGTAACTGCGCTCAGAAACGAGGAACCCGCCGCCCAGCTCAACATGAAGAGAAATAAATCGGATTTGACTTCAGTTTTCTCTGAAACGTCCACGCATAAACAGTAACAATACTGACACTCAAACATGGATACGGACAAACTGGGACTCTCTGCATTAATGTGCATTAAAATAGAGGCTGATATATGTGAGCCGCGCTGGTAAAGATGAAAAAATCAGCAGAAACACAATGATACACAACATAAAATATGTAAAAACAATACTGATCACCTTTTTTACTCAACTAAAATAATTGCAGTTTAAAAATATTATGAAGATAATTTAGTGAAATTATATTTAAGCTATATCTGGTTTAAATACTCCTATTATCTTGTGGCAGAATAAACGTGCATGCCCCTTTAAGACTGGAAGGCCATCCATGAAAGGATGCTAATTAAGGATTAATAACAGGTGCGTTAAATACGAAACAAATGACATTACGCGCACTTATACTTCAATTGGTGGTAATTCTGGACAAAACACTCCCAAAAATCAGCTACAATGTGGTTTAACTCGTAAAAATGCTCTTTTTAATATACATAAACGCTGAAAATAGGTGTGAAAGTCTAAACAGGCAGTGAGTTACATTACGGACGCGCTTCATCTCTTAAAGCAGCGAGGAACCCGCCGGCCTGTCTCCAAGTGGATTTTGACTCCAGTTTTCTCTAAAACGCCTCCATGTCCATCGAGAACCAGAACAGATGCAGCTAAATTAGCCTTCTGAATAGCAGTTTACATTAAAGTGAACGCTGATGCGAGTTGTGCTGTTAAAGATAATAAATACAACGTGTACGGATAAACACGGGCAGTAGAAGTTATCTGCAAACAGAGCTCTCTGGTATTATTACAAAAATATGAAAGAAATTTGATTTAACAAGTACTGAGAGGGTTCCTTAATTTCCCAGTCACAATTTAAAAGATTAAGAATTTAACTTGTAATTTTGCATTTAGGCCTTAATCTTGGTAAAATAAATTGTTTAAACCCTAGCGGCATATTCTCAAAGCTTGTGGCCCTCTAAGGCTATGAGGTCATGCATATGCTGATACTAATTACTAATTAATAACAGCTACAGTAACGAGTGAATAAAGGACAGAAATGAGCCAATCAGATTAAAGATTAGAGGCTACGTATCCCAGGGCAAACACTCAATAAACAAGCAGGTATGTTTGTAACTAGTAAAAGAAAAGCATTATAATGTCCATGTAGATGCTGTAAATACGTGTTAAAGTGTATAAAAAGACCTACATACAACACTGACACACTTCGGCTTTAAGAGACTCGCCGCTCGGTGAAGTCAGTCGGTTTGACTCCATTTTTGCTTCAAATGTCCTACAGAAACAATGGCAACAGACTCACGTATAAGCAGGAGAAGATAGAAGTAAATTAGCCTGTTTCTGAGGCAGGTCGGCTGCCTGCATTGAAATAGCAGCTGATAATTGTTAAACATGAGAAATGCATTGGATAATACGAGGCACAAGCCTTATAAAACACACGAATACCCATTTAAACCACAAATGTTACTCAGCCTGCACAATGGAAAGGCCCCCTCTTATTATAACATCAGTACACCATGATAAAAAAAGATCCTCTGAAGCCTGAAACGTTATAAAAAAAAAATTTTAATTGCAACGACATACATAATATAACTTTTACTTAAGCTTTACGTTTCAGTCGCGATTTGATTAAGACCACAGCGGCTTGTATTTATAGTATTTTATTTAAAAAATGACAATAAAGATCGCCTCGAAACCCTCCTAATATACACTAAAAAGCAAAATCACATTATTTTTAGCTGACTTAAGTAATGTGTTTTTTTTCTTCTGCAAGCTAAAACAAAGACGGTGTTACTATACCGACTTGTTTCACTATTGTTTTCCTTTTTTATTCAATTAAACCAAAATCAGACTAAAATAATGCACTCAAATATGTCGTTGCAGGATTGTAGTGCATTAAAAATTATATATTGTAAACACATTTGTTAAAAATCTGTTAAAAACGGGAGGAGTAGCTCTTGTTATACTGGACTCATTAACATATATAGTCTAATATTTAGTTAATGTCTAGCATTATTTATTTATAATATGACAGATTTGTTTGATTCTATATTACGTGGTTTTTATTTTCTTTCTTTTTTTATTATCATACATTTAATTCAACTTTCAAGCATTCAGATACTGGAGCAGTGTAAACAAAGGCGAATGAAACGGATTTAAAAATAAATGTAATCTTTTGATTTGGGGTTAAATTAGTGACTTTTCTTCTTCTCTTTCAAACTGATTTAATATAATTACGTTATTGCATAATCCTATCCGTTTTAACGTTCAGCAGTGTCGATACTAGCTTTATAAACAGGCAAAAGTTGCTTTACTTTTTAATAAAGCAATAATAGTAATAATAATAACAAAAAAACAACAACAGAAAGTTCTTTTTCTTTCGTAAACATGTTTGCAGCTGTAAGGTGAGCTCATTGAATCCTGGTGTAGAGAAGAGCGGACACCCTGCTCGGTGTATTTCGGGGACTACTAGCGCCTTACCAGATGAGGGCCGGTCCGAGTAGCGCGTACAGTAAACCCAGGCGGGCCACAGCAGCGGCTGGCTCTCCTTCATTCCCGCCTGAGAGCCTCCATTGCTGCCGCTCACAACCATAATCGACGACGGACTGTCCGCGTATCTGCCGGCCCCGTTGCTGGCCGCCTCGCCGGACTTCGACGAGCTCTGCTTGGACGCGGGCGACGAGGACGTGGAGGAGGACGAGGAGGGCGAGGAGGAGGCGCTGTCGCTGCTGCAGTTGGAGTCCAGGCAGAGGCTGCCGGCGTGCGGCGGCCTCGCTCCCAGCGGGTTCACGTTCTCCCTGCCCGGCGTCTGGCTGCGCTCGCGGTAGCTCGGCTCCTTCCTGCAGCCGAAGTCCGGCCGGAGGATGTTGTCGATGAAAAAGTTCGTGGTTCTGTGGGCCTGCTGCGCGGCCGGATGGGGTAGGATCATGGCAGGGGATGGGAGGTTCGGTGACAGGGACATGCTCTCGTCCTCGGTCGAGTCCCGGCCGCTGCTGGGCTCCTTGTGCTCTTCCATAACAGCTGGTGATGGTGAGAAATCTCAGCCTCTCCACACCAGATTCCACTTGTTGCTCGCTCTCCCTCCTCACTTCGGTATCCAGTTCAATACAAAAAACAAGCCTCTCTCATAGAGCAAACGCCTGGTTTCTATTATAACATCAACTACAGCGGCAGCATGTCTCCTAATAACCTCCGGAAGCTTGGCATAACCATCAGCTCCACAACAACCAGTGCCTGTGCCTCTCCACGGTGCAGCATAATATCTCTGTATTCGCTCTTCAAACTCTCCTAAAATCAGATCCCCCCCTGTCCAAACCCCCGTGTGCTACTCCGCCGCGGTACACCAGTGCGCGCACACACGTGCAACACACCAATCAGATGCTCCGATCGTCCCTGTCACGGCTTACGACGACCAATCAGGGATCCGAACGCTTCATGAAGCTGGCACGCGCGCGCCTGCATCACGGAGGTGATCGATACTGGAGAACAGCACGTGCATGTGCATGTACACAGCAAAACAAAAACAAGAGCGAAGCATCCACCATAATAAATGGAACAAAGAGGCAAAAGCAGCTTTTACCTTTGATTCCAACACCACGGGCTTTTTGAGCTTCACATGATCCAAATTATATTTATTATTAATATTTGAGTCCTGGGTGTTATTTTATTTATTTTATTTTATTTTTTAAGTTAGACGTATGTATGCCATCCAAGGAGTTGCATGCTTTTGTTAAATTTAGCTATTTCACAGTTTGGATATTTTGGCCTACAAGTTTCAAAAGTCTAAATGCGCAAATAAACTTTTGGATTTTAACACGAAATAGGAGAGAAATGTGTTTAGGGTGTAAAATATACTAAAAGCAAAATTCTAAATTTGTTCAACCATGTTATTTATTTTATTTTATTTTTATTTTATAAATTAAGCCATCATAAACCAGCAAATTTTTTTAGAATGAATATTTACAAATGTAAACCGAATGTTTACGACACTTCGTCATTTTGCCCCATTTCTCCTCTATTGTGCTTTCAAGGTACTAAACGATCAAAACTTAACAAGTAGTTGTGAAATGGAGGCGTCTGTTATTAATTTGCAAAACGCGCGTAGATTAAGAAAAACATTTTTCTCATATTTTACCTTTACTTCACTGATAAGCAAACAGGTTTATGGTGTTGACCAGGGTCCAAAGATTCAGAACAAACACCTGGAAATACAAAACAGTGCAAGCAAAGATGTCAGAAAATAATACACAAAAAAATCAACTGACACGTGAAAGTTGAGTATTTTTATGATCGGCATAAAAAATGAAACTTATACGCAGTGGTTTATTATTATGAAATGGTTTGTTTATAATCCAGCTGCATCATCAACAACTAAGCAAAATGCAAGTTCAACACCCACTACGCTGGTATATGTATTTATCTATTTATGTTGTGAATCATAACGTTGTATTTTTAACTGACCTGCTCACATTTTCCAATTATAACACGTTTCCTTCAGCACAACTGGGGTTATGACAGCGCTCAGGTCTCCTACTGAGCAGCCTGTCATAGCGCTGTTTTTGCTTTTCTCTTTTAACAGTTTTGTACGCCGGAAGAGAAACCCAAGCTAGAACAGGCATGCTTGGCAAGGAAGCGCTTTCGGGTACGAAATGGAAGTAGGGAAGTACGAAATGGCGTGGATGCGAAGTGGGCGAAGCCGTTTACAGTGTGCTTTATGACGTGAACGCAAAGTGAACCTGCAAGCGCGGCCTGAAATGTAGTTAAATCTCTTTCATATTAATAAAATGGCCATCAAGCTCTGCAATTAGTGATTTCAAGTAATAATGATAATATTTCTAATCATAATGGCGACAGGAGGAAAGTGGGGACGTGTTGATGGTTAACAGTGGCGCGGTGAAATCTTCATCCCACAGGCCGGACTGGGACGCTCTGGCTACTTAATTAAATTCCAATTAGGACAGTATCAATGTGCTGTTTTAGCCGCAGCGCCTTTGTGACTAAATGAGCTCTCAGTCTGCTCTTATCTGGCGCCGCAAAGAGGGGCCTGCATGAGAGGGGCCACTGAAGATAATTTATAGCTTTTAATTAGTCCTCCCTCCGCCCGGTCCGCTCGGTGCTCATCACGGGGAGCGGCCTGAATAAAACCCGAGTCACAAGCGCTGTCACCGCCGCCTGGCAGGGCCCTTAATCAAAGTGAAGCAGGGGCCGCGCTACAAGCCACGTAATTTCCAAGGTGCTGATAAAGCTTGTTGAATAATAGCGGGGGCCCTCAGAGACACCATTTACAGAAATGACTTTATTGACGGCTTAACGTTGGTGATTCATTTTACCTTTCATGTACTGGGAGCCGGATTTGTCGCCGTAATAGGATGATAAATGCACTGACGGATCGCAGCCGCGCTTTTATTGAGTAGCCCATAAAGTCGAGGTGCTTCAGTACACACTCTCTCTCTCACACACACACACCCACACACACCATGAACCTCTGGTTGTAAAGAAGCTGAACAGCACAGGACTGCGTTTCCGCTTCAAAATTAAGCTTTTAATTCAAATACATACATTAGAATAATAATATGAACATATTTTTATTTGCATAGCAAAGCAGATTTAGTTTCACACATCAGGCTTCGACAAAAAGAAAAGTATTGTTGGGTGATGTCCCTTCAAAAGTTTAATAAATATATAAAGTCTTCGCTTCTCCATTGTGTTGATTTCAAATTTCATGTCTAATATTTGCGAATAATCACCTTCGCACTAACATTTTTCCCATTTCTTCATACATAAACAGCATTTTAATTATAACAAATAAAACCCCATCAGCTCTGTAGAAAGGCGTAAATTCAAACACACTAAGAATAAGGTCAAATAATTCTTATTAACTAAAAAAATCCACTATAATTAATCATGCAGGTAAAGCATTTACTTTCTTTAACTATGTAAATAATAAATTTCACACTTACACCTAAAATTTGCGCACATTTCTTTCCTTACTGTTTCATGATCACCTTGCATCGTGTTGTTACATCTTTAAACTGTCATTTTATTGCCTTTTTTTGTCTTAAGTTGCTTGGACTCAATCTTCAAATGAAGTAAGGCTTTACAAATTGCTCCAGAAGACACATGTAGGTGAGATAACTTAGTGGGAAGTTGTGAAACAGCTTCAGTTGTTAGCCGTGTGCTTGTGCTGCCACCTAGTGGACAACAGGTGCGACCTGTAAAAAATTATTTCCTAATCTGAACAATAGGAGGCAGTAAATGTGCTTTTCTAGGTATTTCTACTTATTAATCCTTTTGTATTTGAAATTCTTATAAAAAGAAAATGAATTTAAAAAGGATAATTGATTAACAAACAGTAACTTTTATTTTTTGTGTGCAGCCTAAACAATAAATGAATCAATAAATAAAAAAGGCTAAAATCACTAATATATGTTGCCTAGAAAGTACATAAAATATTATTGTTGTGTCATATTATGTGCCACCACCATGTTTTTACAGTGGTGGTAGTGATGTGCCATGTCATTTTTCTCCATTATTGCCAAAATGTCACATTTTGGTCTCATCTGATCATCTTCTTCTATATAAACCAGAAATCCAAACTTCACACTCTGACTCAAATAGCAAAAATAATAATTTCTACCTCAGATTTTCTCCCTGTGAAGCTGATGTCACAAGGACACTTCTGGTTGAAAATATCAGAATAAAAGCACTTCCTGTTCTTTTCATTCGGAAGTTCAACAATCATATATTTACATACTACACTATTTTTTTTTTTTTAATCATTCATTATGTTGTGATTTATACCTGAAATTTGAACATCTTTACAATTTAGAAGTGACAGAAAATAGTTTCTGTCACTATTATCAATTATTCTCCAGCTCAGAGAAAGGAGGAGATTTTATTTAACCCAATAGAGAGTGGAGTGAAAAATATGATGATAAGCAGTAGTTTATTACAAAGACAAAAACACACATTTCATTAATTCAGAAGTTTAACATTAGCAGATTGTATCTTGACTTAATTAGGAAGAGAAATTGTATTTTTAGACACCATCAGTTTAAGGATTTCCCCCTATTATATAAAAAAAGGATATCAGGATATAATCTATCATACAAATATGTTAGAGTAAAATTGAAGAGCATTTGTGTAACTTTAGCACCACCTAGTGTCTGAGTGGAGATAGGTCTTTGTAAATATAGAGAAACAGGGGAAAAAATAAATCAAATAGATGAAAAATTTATAACCTTGGATAACAATATCGTTTTCTAAAATATATTTATTTTTCTAACATTTGTAGCCAGATATAGAAATTGATCATTCCTGTCTTATATTTATGACATTGTAAGGTAAAAACATTTTAATGATAGTATTTTTGTTCTCGTTTTCCAGCTATTCGGAGAAAATGATTGCAAGTTATCCAAACAGACCAAGCTCTTGACTTGATGCCGAAGCAACTCTCATCCGGTTTTAGCTCAAAAATGTGAGATAAATCCTGCATGTACATATGCTGCATGAACGCATGCATGTGTAAACAATTATCTTAAGAAGAAAAGATAGGTAGGAAAAAAGACATAAAATCTCATTAATCATTACTATAATCAGTCAATGCTTGCAACATATTTATTGATCAGATTTCTGTATTATTATTACGCTTTTATGCAGTCTGAGCTCCCTGCAGTGTAAGTTTAAAAAAGACTTCAGTTACAGTTGTATGGAGAACAGTGCTGATAATTTCAACTATAAATTATCAGCAGTGTGTTGATATAGGCTGGAGAATTATATTATACTGTGTCAGTTTGGATTTGTGTTTGGATTTATTAACTTTCAGTTTGGTTTAATAAAGATTTCATTTGAAAAATACATTTCTTGTGCAACAAGTTAATAATTTACTTGCAATTTACCTCTTTTCTTATCATTAATATACAGTTCTGTGCTTGTAAAATTATTGCGCTGTATTTTAATGGTCTACTGGCAGAATCACTGTCAGTATGTTTATATATTTCAAACTCAAATGACAGATGTGCAGCTTCTAAAAATAGGATTTATATTTGTCATCTGTCCAAATGTCATAATGCTGGCCATGATGGTCTGCGGGGAGAATTGGTTAGAAATGTGTGTGAACTAAATTAGGATTTAATTAAGCCCAATAAAAAAAAAAGAGAACAGGTTAAAATCTTCCTCAAATGTTAACAAATATTGTGCTTCTTTATATTACCACCAGAGGGCGTACTACAACAGTCAAAGCAGATTTAAAGAGTGAATATTATAGATGGCATCTTTGGCGATTCACTGACATTTCTGCCTCTGTAGAAAAAAAATGTATAAAGTGACAAAATAAATAATTTTTATTGGTTTAAAATGCTGATTTTAATGCCAAACTGCTCTAAACTGATAAACCAACCAATTGGATAAATAAGCAAATCTTAATGAGGAGTGCCGTGCTTAACACAATAAATTAACCAGTTTTATTCTCTTTCTTATAGTAACTTTGCACCACAGGCGTCATTTTGAATAGATTAGTGTTCACAGGTGACAAGCCGTGAATAGATTTCACAAACAATAAGTAATTTTAGGCTCTGGGCTCCATCATTTTGCACATAAACGATATTGAAATGCCACCAATGTGTAGAGCACATGTATGCATACCAAACAGCAATTATTATTCACTGGGTTTGCTCCTTCTCTTTCTTTGTCCCCCTCTGTCTGTATCTCTCTCCAAGGTCCCGGCTCTCTGCAGTAATAATACATGAACAGCTCCTCTCCCTCATCCATTAATCAGGAGGGAGGCTGAGGTAACGCCAGGCTGATCTTTGGCCCTCACACACACATACACACTTACCTTATCGCTAATAACTAAAGGGATATTAATGCAGATGAATAATTAAGCTTTGGGGGGAGGGAGGTCTCTCTTTAGCGTCCTAATGAGAGGTGGCGACAGATTGCTCCGAAGTCTTATTACGTCTCGTCGAGAAGTTTGGGAAAGCTTGAAGTGGTGATAAATGGCCTCCATCTGGCAATTGGTGAATTAAATCAATGCAAGCGCTTTGCAGAGTTCCCAATCTGAGCTGCGCCTCATTGTTGCTCTAATGAAGAAATTGGTCGTTTCTGAGAGGAAAAATGAATCTGATGACTGGCAAAATAGTTTGTTTTAATCTGAGAGATTTCAACCAACTAGTAGAAGTAATTATTGTGATATTCTGCTATATAAACATGCTAACAAAATGTTGTACATCAAGGAAAGTCATTAAGATTGATCCTGTTTCTGCCTTTTAATTACACTTAAATGTTATAGGTCACAAAGAAAACCTGAGTAAAAGAGAAATGCTGATGGTTTCATTTATTAAGAGAGAAAAGTTATTTAAGCCTAAAAAGTAATTTCTTCTAACGCTAAAAACGGGCAATTAATATTTTACTTGCAAAGGCAGAATGGGCTTTCAGTTGTTAGCTTTATTCTCAAACTTCAGGGAGACTAAGGTTTCAACACCATCTGTGTCTTCATCCCTGTTGCTGTGTTGACTTGTGACTCAGATGAAGACACAGATGGTGTCGAAACCTTAGTCTCCATAAAGTTTGAGCAATAAAGCTAAAACCTGATTGAGCTGTGAGCTACTTTTACCCATTTTCTCTTTCTTACTGTTGAGTTCTGACCAGGTCTTAATTGGGTTTGTTGAGGTCTGCAGAACTTCAGATACTTCAGGTTCTTTCATGACGATTTTGGAGTTGTTTTGATAAACTAGCCTCTCCTAGAAAGTTTCAACACTGTTTCCTGTTTTCTATATTCGTGGATAATGGCTCCCACTGTTGCTTGTTGGAGTCCCAACGTTTTAGAAATCGCTTTGTAGGGGAGCTGTGTTGGTGAAGCACCGTGACGTGACTGTCACAGGTTCGAGTCCTGGGCTGATGACCTTTGCTGTCTGTCTTCCTCCTCTCTTATTTCCAACTTTGATGTCAAATAAAGGCCACTAGAGCCAATAAAACCATAAAAAAACTAAATCTTTGTATGTTTTTTCCCACTGTTGCCTACTTCTTAAATACCGTAAATGAAATTATCATTTAACAACATTGTTTTATTTTTATTTTTAGAATCTATGTGTAAAATTAAAGTGTATTTGATCATCTGAAACAGTATTTGTGACAAAAAGTAAATATTTTTTCACACATAATATTTGATGCTGAATTTAGCATTCATTCAGCAATCTGTACATTAGCACTGAAAACAGTTTATTTTTATATTGTTGAATTTGTTTACACTCAGCTTGTCAATCCATGGTAATTTCAACAGATCATAAACCTCAAAAGAAGCCAGGCTGTCATTTCAGATAAAAGACTGATGAAGGATTTTCTGGAGACGCTGGGTGTTTCAGACTCTTCAGATTTGACATTTGTAAAAAAAACAGTTGTGTAGTTTGTTGCAGCAGCTGCTTTTAGAGATGTGCTGTAACTTGCTGCTGGTGTTCAGGGTGGAAAAAAACAAAAAAACAAAACAATAAAATCACCGCCAGCAGTAAGACTCCTAGGATGGTTATTTTGGTTACCAGTGTCAGAACTGAAACATCTCACTTTAGCTGTTGGATAGTTTAAATGAATTCATTTGGTGTTTTATTACATCAAATTCATTTGCAGTAGTTAATATTTATGCTCAAAATGTCTCTATATTGTAAATATTAACTTTTAAAGATAAAAAAAATAACAGCATTAGAAATCAACATCTTAACAACTTTAAAATCTAGAAATTCCTTCTTTGTCTATAAGAGTTTGATTTGACTGCACTCATTGTCCAAAACAACTCCTTGGTTTGGCCCCCAAAGAGAGAGTTATGTCTGTGTGCTTTTGTTGTGTAACTACTAGAACATATTTATAATTCGTTCCGACATCAGGTCAGTCACTTTCTAACTAGAAAAACTTTAGCAACCTCAGTATTTAGCTAAAATGATTGAACTAAAAATACAGACAAAAGAATGTGTTCACAATTATGTGGAGATTAAAAAAAGCAAACTAATTGACTTTCTGTTATTTTAATATTTGCAGATGACATGATAATGTGTGATGAGAGTAACATGAAGAGGCGGTGAGAAGGAATGAAGGTAAGTTAAAAAACCCCCACAAAAGTGATGTTTGTGAAAGAGAGGGAGATCAGTGGGCTGTGAGTTAATATGACCAGTGTGTCCAGGAGGGATAGTGAACATATTGAACAAATGAATGTGTAAAATAAATATACCAGGAAGTAGCACGAGCTCAGAGGAGTTTCATGCATGAACACCCACAGCTCCAAACAGTTTCAGGCCTTTCCTTTTCTCTATTTTCTTTCTTCACCCATCCTGCATCTGGTGATGGTGGCCTCCTTCCGATTCCTGGAAGTTCTCATCTCAAGTGATGTGTACTAGATCTAAGGCAATTTCTGCCAATTCACAACAAAAACAGACTCATGTCTACTCGGTGTGGTGTACTGGGAGCACAGCAGCAGACAACATGGACCTGCACAGATCATCAAATGCTCTCTGTCCTCTCTGGAAGAGGTGCCAACTCCAGGTGCATTAGAAGAGCCAAAATCATCCTCAAAAAGTCCTCCCACCAAGATCATCATCTGTTTACTTTAATGCCTTGAGGCAAGGCATTAAAAAGCCTCGGCCACCAGGACAAAATCTAGTTTTTATACAGAGGCCATCAGGGCTCTCAACTGTGCATGTAAATCACATTTATTTCTATTGTAGTAACAAAAGTCACTTTAATCTTGCACAGTTACTTTCAGACTTTTATACTTGAAGAAATCCTTGATGTAGAGTCAGATTTTTATTGTCTTTTTAATCACATTCAGATCAAGATTCTTGTTTTTGTCAGTTTGACACAATATTTTTCTTGTGATTCTTGTTGTTTAAAGTTTCCATTTCCTTCTTGGAATCATTCATGTCAGGAATCAAACAGTCCACATCAAATATTGCACCTAAACATAACACAGTTTGTTTAACAAAATACTCATCTTAAAAAGCATAAACATGAGTTAGATTCTGTAAAAAAATTTATTTAAAACATCTGTCACATAGTTCAGCTATTTAGATTAAAGTACTGCACAGCTCAAATGTTTTAATTTGACACAATATTAACTTGCTTCTGTTGTTCCAACACACGACCGACTTGCTGCAAATCTGCAAACTCCACATTTATGTACTGGTCAAATAAATGTTTTAAAACTGATAGAGACTAATAATTATAATTTTTTTCCTTTGTGGACCTTAACCAGGTTGTGTTGGTCATTGTCAATCATAAAATGCTGATTGTGAGGCAAAGTCAGGAGACGAAGCTTTGAGGCAGGAGGTTATAGCTAAATGTTGACAGACGAAATAGAAGCAAATACTCCACATCTACATGCAACAAAATATAGTCAAGGTTTTCACTTTGAGACTGTTTTGATCCAAATTGTGCTCACATTACAAAGACATAGTTGAGCAACAAGAGGGTACAAGTGTCCTGCTACTAGACGAAGTGTGAAACTAAACCCATTAAGCTTCTATTCTTCATATCTGCTCCATAAGAAGATGTGATAAATGTTGGGAGAATGAATAGTAGCAGCCTGACAGTGAATAAATAGATGGATGTACATTTCCAAGGGACATTAAATGGAAAAGTCATAAGATAAAATATCTTGAATTCATAGCAGCTGCAATAAAACATTGCAATTTTTCGCTCTGGGCTTGTAGTTTAAGGAGACAGTATTTCTGACTAAAGAGTCCCATCTTGTGATCTAATAATACACGCAGACATCTCTGCTAATGCAGTTTTTAAAGTCATGAATATGAAATTTGAACATTAACATATTAATTTCTTCGAAAGCGCTGACCTGATTGGCACAGTCGTTTTAGTCTGCTTGTAAAACAGTCTGTCTACATGGGGAAAAACACGCAGCACCTAAAGCATGACCGGCACTGAGGGCGGGTTGTGTGTGTCTGTGTGGGACTTCATCAGCCATGCTGCTTGGGGCCAATCTAACCTTTCAGTCTGCTCTCTAAGGATCTCCTCTCATTTTGGCTTTGCACAGCCTGTCACCGTCTCCAGCTAAAGGAGAGATAACACATACAGCCCTTATTGGCTTTCTTACAATAAAAGCTGCCTATTTCACTGACTTCTGTAACCTTTTCTCCTCTGTGAAGAAAAGACAGACTGCACTGGGTGACGTCTGAAAGTGTTTTCAAGTTTTTGTAGTGTATTTAGACAGAATATCCCCTCCCTTTTCTTCTTCTTCTTTTTATTTTTTAGCTAGCAATGATATTTAAATAAAAGATCATGGTCCAGAGATAAACAAGTCTGCACTTGTGCTTCAAGCTAAATTCAAATGTCATGCTCACAACCACGAAGCTAACATCCTGAAATGTTTAGCGGCTGCAGCGCTTGTCACGTTCAGGGTGCCAAACTGCTAACATTTACTAAACATGACTTTAGTTTTCAAACCATTTGGCTTAAATTACATAAGCTTGTCCTCTAAAGTAAAAGATACAATAAGGATGAAGCTGGTTTTATTTTTTTACCTGCAGATTACAGCACTTTGCAAATTTCTTCACACCCCTTTAACTTGTTTTTGTCACAAACCTCAAAGCATTTTGTTGGGGTTTTACCTGATTGTGTGACAGAAAGTAGGAAATAATTGTGAAGTGGGAGAAAAAGGATATGATGTTCACGTTTTTCACAAATACAAATCTGAAAAGTGTGATATGAATGCAGTGGACACCCATCTATCTGAGGTTCAGTATTTTAAAATGTACCTGTTTGCTTATTTTCTTGTAGCTCATTTCTAAGGCCCACTCCTCAAGGTTTATTTGTTATTAAATAGGAAAGTTTTAACAGTTTTCGCCCTACAGACACACGGAAACAAGCTGTTTTGTTTAAATGCTGACATATTAGCCCAACCCCTGTGGGCAGGGCCTAAAATATTCCAATAATTTAAGTCTCACAACAGATTATTAATTCAGTTTAGGTCTGGACTTTGAGCTGCCGATTCTGTCAGCTGAATATGCTTCATTCAATCTAAACTAGGGGTATCCAAAATGTGGCTCAGGGGCCATTTGTAGCCATCAGAATTACTTTGAGCGGCCTGCAAACTCGATTCAAGATGGCTAGATTAGTGGCTAGATTTTCCCACAAGGTCTTTAGAACAAGTTGCAAACAAGTTAGCATCTTAATAATAATGATAATAATGAGGTAACTTCCAAAGGATGTATCCAAATTTTTATTTTTACAGAAAAAAATTAAAGATGCAAAACTTGGTGTTGACTTGTCAGATAAAATCCCCCCAAAAACACACTAATATTTGTGGTTGTATTATGACAAAATGTGGACATGTTAAAGCATCTGAAATACTTTTGCAGGGTTCTGCAGTTTGAAGGTTTTATATGAAAAGCTTTTGATCAAGCAGAAGGTGAATGCCAGGTGTGACAAGCTGCGATAGGAGAGGATATAAATAATAACGATAGAAATGTGTAAAAGGAAGAAGGGAGGAGGCAGTCAGAGGGGAGATGATGGTTGAAAGGACGGAGTGAAAGAAATTTATCATCTTTAGCCTCTCATTATGGGCCGGCTCTGAGAACAAGACAAGAGATATGTTTCTGACAGTGATGCCTTTTCACTGTCAGCATGCAAGTCACCTGGATATGAACTATTTTACTCCTGTGAATTAGAATCAAATATACCTAGAAAGAAGGAAAGTAGTAATAATTTATGGCAACGATCGGGACTGGCTTTATCGATCGAAACACACGAGTCAGATCCAGTTTAGTGATAAAGTTAGAACTCATTTTATGAGATTAAATACTTATTTCAGAGGCAGGCAAATTAACATTTTAACATCTCAATTTAAGATTGAGTTCGAACCAAAATTCAAGTTTGTGAAAAGTTTATCCCTCAATTAAATCCTTTTAAATTTATTTTCCTTATTTCACTTAATGTGAAAGATATCTTTAGACCTCTAATCTTGTGCTCCTTGTTCCTCATTTGGCCGATTAAAGCACAAAGTAGAGCTCCAAGGGGAGGCCGACAGAAAACATGAGTCAGCATTTGCAAAAACAATTATCCAGCATATGAGTCGCATCTCTGTCGGTATCTTTCCTACTCAAAGAATGAAAAGAAATGTGGCGAAATACAAAAGTGGCAAAGACCTCAGTGAAAACCATCCACTAAATGTTCCACGCATTTTCTAACAACGATTTAAAGTCACAGTTTTAATTAATTGAACCATACAGTAATCCAGTTTTACACAACATTGTTTCATTCAGGTTAAAGAATAAGTAGGGTGATATTTATCCAGTACAACAGATAATTTATCCAATTTATTGTTCTGCTGCTCATCTTACAAAGAGACCATCTGAGGAAAAGAAGAACAGAGTGGAGTCTGCTGAGGAATAATCCCTCATTAGTGAGATTATTATTTTCCTCTATTTATATCTCAAAAACGAGAAAATGACTCAACTCATGCAACCATAATAAGACAAACAGCAAAAAGTATTTATCGTGTTGTGCTCTACTTTAATTTGTTAGTGGGAGCGTACATTTCTTGGTTCCAAATTACATACCCAAACGTAAACAGTCAGTTTAGACTTATTATGACTGACAATGAATAAAATATGGCCTGAGTCATATTTTATTCATTTTATTCATTGTTAGGGAATGTTTAAAAGTAAGAAATATACAGAAAATTAGGATTTCGTTAAAAAGTTTGTCCCTTTCAGTAATTCATTTCAAAATGTCTGATGATTTTGACTTACAGATGAAATTTAGTTTCATCTGTAAGTCTCTGAAACTCTGAAATGCAGTTAGTGTGTTAATATTTAACAGTTTTGTGTCTAAATAAACCCAGATAACAACATGTTGATTTGGTAGCAGTGTAATTACTTTGACTGGTGCGCACCGTATTTGTCTCGCTGCACACTTCCATCTTTAACGCGATGACTCCTCAGTTTAACCTCCTTTATTTGGTTTCCCAGTGAGGCCGTT